>CAHIKZ030005380.1:1907500-1975000 GCA_903632075.3 Acanthosepion pharaonis
TATTTTTTTTTTTTTTACATATAGAAATCCTTCAGACCCACTCTTTGATTTCAATCAAGCTCCACAGCTCAAGAAGGGGTGTATAATGTTAGATTTTTGTTCTTAAATCAGTTTTCTCTCATGTCAAACAATCTAAGCATTATCCAAGATTGGAATTTTTCACTTATCAAATGGACATGATTAATTCAAAGGCTTCAATAACTTCATCATTCCAGAATTTTTCTTGCAAATCTCTTCTTAAATTTGTATAGGGTGTAATATAATTCTATCAGTTTAGAATTCCTTTTGAGTGGCTCTGAGGACTTGCAATGGTTGAACAATAGTGTTTGTAAAAAAAAAAAAACATACATTCTGAAATTAAGAATTTTCATTATTCCATATATTTCAAATAACAATTTGGGTGATAGATTCTTTGGCCTTCCTTTCGGTGTTTATTCTCTAAAAACTTCATCCAACTGAGGCATGATGAAAAATGCTTATAAAATAACAATAAAAACAGTCACCTGAAAAACATTGAATAAGTGTCAGTAATTGAGATATATTAAAAAAAAATGACTTGTACTATTTATTCTTTATAGATAATACTTAGGATTAATAGAAATATAAAATTTGTCACTTAGCTGATTGATGTTATTTTAAGCATCTTGACTCAAGAGTTTCATAGACAGACCCTCCAGCAAATTGCTCCGTCAACCCATCAGGAGATACTAGCAATTGAATGTTTTCCTCATTTTCTTGTGACTTTTATATTGAGTTAAAAAAAATTATACACTTTTCTTTCGTGCAAGATTTTTTTTTTTTTTTTTTTTTTATCTTCATTCAGTGTGTGATGAAATATATTCCTATCGATCTTTAGAGAAATTTTAAAAGATGAGAACTTTTGCTTTTAGAGGTTAGAATAAATATGGCTACACACAAGTATTGTTGTGTGTGTAGGCAGATCGCAATTGAGGACAGTGGATAAGTGCTATTTAAATACTGTACAAAGCAGCAGGAAAATTTAAGAATTTATTTGGGTTTATTGCATTTTTTTGTTCTGCTTTAACACACATTTGCCTCATGAATTTTTGTTTATGCAACCTGGGCGTTGCAATGTATTAAGCGTAATTGTATTATAGCTGAATGAATTTCTCCCACACTCTCTCTCTCATATATATATATATATATAGGATATTTGGACAGCAATCCCTCTTTTATACAAGTTTCATTAAAAACAACAGACAAGGTGGGGATAGATTTTTCTTGTCTTCTTATAATTTTTTTTCTTTTCTGGACATAAAATATGTTAAAATTGTTCAAATGTTCCGTATGTCCAAGTACTTTCGGCTATTCTTTTAGTCAAGGATGATTTTATTTTTACTTTTAACTGAATGTATGGATTTTTTTATGTATATATCTAGTTATAGGAATGTTTTTATTTTCCAGACATGGCTGTGTTCATAGCTGATGTTATAGAGTGCTGGCTTTTTTTTTTTTTTTTTTTTATTTATTAATAATGCTTCCATTATTGTTAGCCTTTATTTTTTTTTTTTTTTTTTTTTTACATGTGGATGAGGTTCTTATACTTGTATTGTCTACAAAGCATTATTCCTGGTCACGATTTAGAAAAATATTAAATGACAACACAACTATACTCCACCATGAAAAAAAAAAAACAACAAATTCTGGAATCCCTTTGTATAAAAAAAATTATGGCAGAAAATAAATAAAATCAATTATTAGTATACTAACAAAATTCTAAAATGTTTATAGCATCATGATTTTAAAATATCTAAATTGTAATTGATAAAAATCTACAATTAAAACAATATTTTAAAACTTGTAATTACAATTTTTAATAAGAATTTACATAAATTAAGTTACCTCCTTTACATAGTGGTAAATTTGTTCATGCTCACATATTTATCAGTTATGTGCCATGTGTGATACATGGCTTAGGCGATCATGTATTGAAAGAAACGTGACTGACGAAGCAGATTTTTTCCTGCAGTGGGTTGCCATTTCTTTCTACGGTAGACCAGTTGCCATCCAAGGCTATAGAACCAGCTCTGTCCTGCTATTTACACATAGCTTAAGAGAAGAGGATTCATACCTTTCCCAATGGTAATAACACATAAGTGAATGTAATATTTATAACTTACATTAATTCTTTATCTTAGCAATTCACCTCTGAGGATGATCTTGGATGAGATTGAAAGTACTTGAGGGAAAATAAAAACCACATGTATAATTACAGTGTTTTTCTCACTCAATTTTGTACCAACACTAAGAAAATGATGCGTGAACTTAAGAGGATTAAAATAAACATAATGTGTCTAGATTATTCATTTTATATATATATATATATATATATATATAGGTGAGAGGTTGGGGATTAGTTACTTTTGATTTATTGAATGTAACTTTGATTTTTCACAAAATTTAATTTTTAGCTTATTAAAGACTATAACAATTGTAATACTATTTATACTAGCTGATGCCCCAATTTCATGCTATTGAGTAAAAGTCAAAACTAGGATTAAAGCTGGTTATTACAACTTTTCAATGAAATGTCCAAATCCAAGGCTGCTTTCTCATGCCTGTGGGAGGACTCCCCACCCTCCCCGATTGATCATGCCAACAGGAGTGTAGTCATACTCACCAGGCCTGGCAAATTGCACGTTATTTAACCTATAGCTGGGCTAGTTAGCCCATTGACTCTGAGGAATTCATCCAGCAAAAACAGTTTGTTTTTTGTGCTGCTGGGCTTCTTCACCAGACCAGGGTTGAGGAGCCAGTTTAATCACTGACTACTCAGGTTTAATTCAGACTTCTCTTACACTGGATATTACCCAAGGTTATAAAATAGGTACCTCTCACTTTTTTTCACTGAAAAACAGCATAGTATGATGAAAAAAAAAAAGACCCCAAACTTAATAAAAACAAGGTTTTTATCATCAAAATGTTTGCTGTTATTAAGAAAAAAGACGAAATTTATTTTTAATTTTTTAATAATTTCTAGCATGTTTGAAATTATGGTTTAAATTTTTTTTTTTTTTTCTTTTCTTTAAGTCTATGGTCTCTAATATTTATGATTAGTGTTTTGGTGCCTTTTTTCAAGTCATTGATTTCAAAATTCTTGCAAAAATCAGATAATTGTTGGATTTTAATGAAACTTTTAGGTGTTATTCACAATTGATTGAAATTTATTTTTGAATTTTTTTTTTATTTTTTTTTTTTTCACATATGTTACCCTCACTTAAATTTAATTTCTGAAAATTTCATGAAATTATGTAGAAATTTTTTTTTTTATTAGTTAAAAACAGAACTCCTTGGGGTATTTTTTTTTTTTTTTTTTTTAAACTAATTTCCCCCAAATCTGCTCCAAATCAAAATAAAAAATGCAAAAAAATCTCACATTATTAGAAAAGCTTTTATTTTTATAAATAAGATTTATTAGGGACACTATTATCTTAAAAAAAAAATTTTTTTCAGAGAATAAGGAATTTTCACGAGAATTTTTATTTTTTTAAAATTTTAATTATAATAATTTATATATAAATTGTTTAAAATTCTGCATTACTTTGTTACTTGTTAAATGAAAACTATCTTTATGAATCAAAAATTGAAAAGCTTAAGTCATTTTGCATCAACATTTTTTTAAATAATTTTTTAACTTTTTTTTTTTTTTTAAATGCATAGAAAATATTACGTAACATGCTCCTGTTTAAAATATGGTCATCCATACATGACATTATCAGAAAATAAGAACGATGACAATAGTAAATTTAAAGTCAACATTCCTTGAATTAGATTACGGAGAAAATTTTCAAACATTTTTAAGAGTACTTAAAAATTAAATAAAGCAAAAAGTTGCTCACCTGTCATTTTCTTAAATTATGTTTTAACAGATAAGGTCTCTGTAGAACAACAATAAACGTGTTGACACAATTTTATCAGCACCCGTTAAGAGATCTACAAGTGACAAGTGCATAATCGCCACTGCTGTTTGTTTTACAGAAAATTGTAAATTTGATCATTTAGCTTTCAATTAAAACTAAAAAGGAAGCTTCAAGAATGCTTTTTCATTTTTAAAAATTAATTTTAAACCTTAGGTATAAAAAAAATTAGTGGAGGTACCTACTATAAAAAACTCTAGCTGGTGGGACAGAAGAGATGGATTCATACCTTTCCCAAAGGTATTTGCATATAAGTGAATCTATCAAACTTAGCTCTCCATATTCCTCAATCCAAGCCGCTACCCATTACTCTGCTGTGTCTCGATTAGCAAAGAAATATATTTGGCACAAAACCCTGTGATATTGCTTTTTCTTGTCCAAATATGAACAATAAAATAGAAATTTAGATTCTTACACTGAATGGTTTCAAGCAGTAATTGCTACAGTCCACATGACAAATTGACACTGTCTGTTCCCTTGAGGAAATAATTGTATTTATTTATATACTTAATGCCTATATTCTGAAAGGTTTAGCTTAATGGTGTAGTCATGGTTGAGAAGCTTGAGACTTCTTACCAGGTGAGTTTAGCTTTTCATTTAGAATGAAAGTTGATCTTATGTTAATGTTCAAAAAGCATTACCAACCCCACCCACCAGTTTGTCTTGTCATTCCTTCTGGGTCTACAAAAGGAATAGCCAATCTTTTACAGTTTGTGCAGTGGTCTTTCTATACACAAGTTCAGATGTGCTAAACCTTGTATTCCTGGTAATTCTTGCAAAAATATTTAGAGGGTTATTCTGAAAGTAATGCTGAGTGGTATTCTGGGAAAATGCTTTTTGACATACAAATGTGTATCAAGGTGTCATTGATTTTTCTCTTTTTTTTTTTTTTTTCTTTCTGTAGAAGAAAATTGTGCCCACTGATATGCACTGCTGAGCATTAATGGTGATCAAACATTGGATGTAAGCATAGTGGATAATGTCTTAGCAGTGGATCCCAATGATGTGTGTATAGCAGGTCAAGTTTCTCTTGTTCATTGTTGGTGAAAAATTAGTAATAGTGGTGACTGTGGAAAATGTTTTATAACTGAAAACTTGATCTATTTAGTGGTGTTATTGTGTTCTCTTTATTGGCCGTAATTTCTGTAGAAATAAACAGGAGACAAACTTTCAGAGCATCCCTTAACATTTTTATATATAATTAACTGATTTACACTATTTACATTATTCAGACTGTTATCCACATCTTTATTGTTATTTTGACAATGTTTTGACTGTTGTAGTTACTAAAGGGAAATAACTGGAACTGAGATATCCAGAAAAGGCATGGCACATGGAACTAGAAAAATCTATTCTCATGGACTAAATACAGGGTTCGATTCAAAATTCTAACATATATCACCCGAAGAAGGCCAGAGTGTACAACGGCTGAAACCTTGTGAATATGACAACAAAGATGAAGACAACAGTTCAAATAATGTAAATAGTTACAACACTTCATCTCGGAAATATAGACAGATTTTGTTATAAGGTGTGAAAAATGCAGAATAAATTGGAATCTAATAAAGTTTTTTGTTCTCATTAATATAAATTTGGTTTGAAATCAAAATCAATGTCACTCTTCAAAGTGAATATGTACAGAGAGAACTCATAATATCTAGTCTATCATAACCAACAATAGATATAGGAAATATTTTTCTTTTTCTCATTAGATGATATTAGGAGCATTTTAAATTTTGTTTTTTATTTAATTAAAATAAAATCACTTTGGATTTATATTGTGGCAGATGTCGTAAGTATGCCTTTTTTTTTTTTTGCTTACTTTCATTCTTTATAAATGAACTCTCCTACTGGGACTGTATAAATGGGTTAGAATATTTGAGTCTGAACTTTCTGCCCCAAACGTTTTTTGTTGCATTTTATTCAGCTCTAAGGGGGTCATCCAATCCTCTCCCTCACCAAGGCAGCACCTCTCCTATTGCATTAAGAGCAGGATTATCATCAGGATCAATCCCTGAGGTATGTCAAAGGAGACTGAATAAGTTTCTAATCTCATGTACACGTATGATTTACCCTTCAAACATGGCCTTGTCATATTCTCACACGCACAGTTTATAGAGAAATTTGGAGTGAATGATCAAACATAAATAGTTTGTGAAGTTTCCTGTTTGGGGACATGTCTTGCTGACTAATTCTCTGTTTGGATAGATCAGTGACAGTTGATAAAGATCAAACCAAGACACGGCTTTAGAATAAACAATTGAATTGAACATTCAAAATATTTTAATCACTTTGATATAAACGACTCGACTTTATTTCTGTGAGTGATTTGCTTTTTAAAATAGTTGAATGGAAATGTTCGAATTTTGAATCCAATTTTGATGGGCAATGAGAAATGATGGTCATGAAAAATCAGGTCAAACTTCATCTTAAAAACAAGATGCTGTGTAGATTGAATTAGAGGAGAGCTCCTAACTCGGATCTCTTTTGTGAGAATTAAACAAGCAATGCTCTGTATTAGACTGTTTAAAAGCAGCAAAAATGGGACTATGTATTCCCACAGGATAACACCTGTCTGCATGTTTCTTTGGTGACACTGTAAAATATCTTGGAAATATGCTGCACCTTCAAATTACCTTTTGTTCTAATCTTAACAGAATTCTTACTGGAGGAAAAAATGAATCGATATTGCTAGCCCCGTTTTCACCAAGTTTGTCTGTACTACTTGTTTCAGGAATTGAACTCTAATTCACAAAGCAATGCTTTATTCTACTAGGCTATTTTTCTGTGGGACAATTCTGAATCTAGAAGCCTTAAACATTAAATGTTCTTGTTACCTGCTACCATGTTGTTACATTTGACCTTCTTTGCTCTTGCACTTCACTTTCTTACTGCTGCTGTTGAAGCATTTACCAAGCTTGGCACTTTCTGTCATATTGTCTCTGTTTTTTTTTTTTTATTTGGTGGTATAGTAATTGTGTCTTCAATCCCTGGGCTGGATAGTTCAGACCCAGACTCAGGAAAAATGATGCTATTAATTATTGAACAGTATTAACTCTAAACAAGGAAGCGGAAAAAGAACAATCTACCCCCATAGATTGAATGAATGGCCCAGTTGAAAATTCCCTGAGGGCTTTCTGGATTGACAGACAGCTGACAGGGCACAATGACTGAAATATTGTAATAATAACAATTTTGGACTTTAATCTGAATGTAAACTCCTCATCCGAGAAATACAAGATTTTTTTCTTCTTTTCTTTTTAAGGCAAGTAATTCCTTCACACCTGAAAATTTGATGTCATACAATTGTTTTTCTTTTTTTCCTTTGGATGTTAATTTTTGTCATACAGGAAGAAAATGAGTAACTACCGACACCGAGGTTCAAGTGTGACACTCTGCACTTATGAATATATGTCTTCCGCCAACTGTATAAATAGAGGTGTCAGGCTACTGACTGCAGTGATTATTGAGTGGAACTATCCAGTCAAATTAGTGTGAATTATTCTGCATCAATGATTTGGGTTTTGATTTAGGATTTACTGGATGTTAAGCAGAGCCACTCTACTAACAAGGTATTTAATGAAATCGTTAATTATCTTTGGTTGACATTTACTTTGTTCTTAAGTATTTATTTGCAGTTGTAATTAAATACTGTTTTATTTTAACATTGAAGTATTGAGTTATACTTAATTATTAACAGCCATCGTACATCATAAAAACTTTAAAAAAAAATAATTTTATTCTTTCCTGTATTTCATCAAATGTAATTCTGATGAGAGATTGATATAAAGCTTCCTTGTAGAGAGCAACTGACAGGTATTAACTGAGATTTATCTGGTCAGTGAGCAGTTTTATTACTATAAAGAACCAAATGCCAAATGGCGCTATTTGTAGTATTCCTTTTATTCAATAATCTTCAAAAAGAAAAATTCCAACTTTTTCCCTTTTTTTTTTTTTTTTTTTTTTTTTTTTTTTTTCAGAGAAGAAAATTAATGAATCCTTTGGGTTTGCCTGACGAGATATTTTTATGCAAAATGTCTTCTTGGGTCTAGCAGTGAATTTGATTGGGATTCAGGATAATTTATAAATGCCAAATGAATACTGCAACAATTGTCATTTTCATTGCTAAATTTAAATATTTTGCAGATAGAACACTAAAATATCTGCTTCTTTTTAAGATTCTGTTAATGTCAATCACTCTTGAAGTCAAGGTTGATATGCCATTAAACAAGAAACTCAACAAACTCTTGAAGTCATGTAATGATTCAAATTCTAGTCAAGTAGAAATCCTTAAAATTAATGCCCCCCTCCCTATCAGTGCTAAAAATATATTCAGTTTTTGCTTTGGGTTTTTGAAAAGTAAAAGAAAAATTTTGGAAAAACTTTCAGAATTCCATTGGGAATTAAAAAAAAAAAAAAATTCCAAATCTATTGATTCATATTAGAAATTATCCAATCAGAATTTTCATATGTTCTTTGCACCAATTTCAAATTAAAGTGGTGTAACTGTTTTTCAGTTAAATGATCAGAGTTTATGTAAAGTATTTCTTTAGCCCAATTTCTCAACCTTTGACCTTTTTATAAGTTGGTCTCATTGATTTTGATTAAGTTGTGAAGGATTTTAAGAATACCATTTGAAGATGGGTAATTGAGAGGCAAAATTGTCTTTTCAGCCAGAAAACAAATGAATCTGAACAGAATTGTCTCTTTAAACATTAAATGATATATATATATATGACACATTTTTTTCTCTGTTTTTGTGGTGCAAGGGTGTGGAACTGGAAATTAATTTTTTTTTTTTTTTTTCTTTTTATCGTTTTGAGTTTTTTCAAACACTAGTTTTTGCTTTAAAATTATAGACCTTTATTTTTTGACACAATTTAACTTATGAAATTGGTTTTGAAAATATAGAGGCCCTTTCTTTTTCTTTGCTATGCACAACAATTTACAGTTCTTTCTTCATTATTGATATTTGTAATCTCCTCCTCCCAGTTGTGGGTGTGGGGTGGGGTTTTTCCCAGACTACTAATTGTTCACATATGTTGAAGCAATATATTTTTTATATCTCTACCTACTCAGTCATATTTGCAAAATGATACACAAAACAATTTTACCTGTTGCTGCCATTAAATGATAGCAAATAATTTTCTTTATTATTTTGAATCTATTATTTAATTTCATTTTTTGTGATTTCTGAGCATCTAAATAAACAGATTTTGCATTTGCTAATTAAATTATAATAATAATAATAATAGTGAATGAATTACTTGCCTCGTGTTTTGTGATGTTGACATTTGGTTCTCTAGTGGCAGTAGTAGAAGCATCAATCACAGGCACATGTCAACATTACTAGAATTGCCAGTGTCATCTGCATGGGAGCACCACACCCAACACTTTTCCCAACACTAGCATTCACTCCCACCCAGCAGTTGCAGTCACACCATTGCAATGACACAATTTTATTTCTGCTTCCTTTTAGTCTGTCTTCCAACTGGTTGCCCAGTTACCGAGAAAAAGACAAGACTTTACCTCATTTCATTTCTTCCATTTTCTCCTCTTTCTCTTCCTCCTTCTTGGCAGTAATAAAATTAAGCCAAAATAAATTCGCTTCTTCTCAGTTTGGAAGATGTAACAATCTCTTTCATTATGAATTCGAATGAATATTAATTTAATTTTTAATCTTTTTATTTTTTAAAAAGAATTTTATTTAGGTTAAGCTTTTGTTGAGATCTGAACTTGTATTCCCCTCGTTTACTATTAGTGGGAGGGTAAGCTTGGTAAAGGCCTAACTGCTTTAACTGTTAAGCTATACAGGAACAATCTGAGTTGTGATATAATTAAAAAGAAAAATGTAGCTGAAAGTAAATGTTAATAAAAGAATGATTGATTTTTCTGTCAAATAAAGGATAATCTTTTCTCGCTCTGTGCATTATATGAACTTATTGATTAGATGCTAAGTTTTATCATACTTAAGTAAATATTGATATTACATATCATTAATCTTTGAAAATTCACAAGATTTAGGGAGTGGGGTGGCCTGGCATCTGTATTTTCTCAAAGAAAACAAAAAAGTATATTGCAGTTTGCTCTTTCCAAAAGAATAAAAACCAACATTTGTGGGGTGAAAATGAGCTCCACCCACCCTCTACTAACCCCAACCTTTTGCTTTTAATACCAGAAAATCTCTTGACGTTTTTCAAGCAAGTTAAAGGTCAGGAGAGGGGGATGGTAATAAAAATCAGTTAAATCATCAATTCATGATTTAATTTATCACACTGTTTTTTTTTGTTTTTTTTTAATGATGCAAGAAAAATTTGTCTCTATTTTGTTTTTCCTTGTCTAAATTTTATTCAAATAATTTGAATATTAAAAAAAAAAAAAAAAAATAATCTTGTTTTATCAGATCTTATTTAAATATGTAAATGAGAAACATGGTATCATTCAGATCCTGATATTTACACTTACCTCAGTCTGTCACTTGAGAAGATCATGCTGCACCAATCTTTCAAGAAAGGAAAAAACTACTTTCCTTAAAAATCAGCATTTTTTTATTTTTTTTTTTATTACTTTCTTTGGAATCTTGGTCACTGATGCCTGTGTGGAACTTGTGTGTGCGCGCATGTGCGTATGCACACACACAGTGACCTCACTCAGCAATACGACTCCCCCCCCCTCATCCAGATGCTAATTATTCAGGTATTAAGCCACATTTAATTCTTTCGGATGGTAAAATATGGGACTTCCAAGATGTCTGCATGAATTGTTTTTCTTTAAATTTATTTTAAAATAGCAGAAAAAGTAAAGTAATTAAATATAATCTGCAATGCATTTAGTTTTAGCAATTTTTGCTCTGATATTTGGCTAAATGAAACTTAGTTTCATTCTTAGATGATGTCTCAGATTTGGCCGGTGGGGGTGTTGGACTGAGATTGTTAAATAAATGTATTGATAAAATACTGTTTAAATTTTTTTCCTCTTGGAGAGAAACGAATACATAAGAAATTATGAATTTTTCATTTTTTTTTTTTTTTTTTTTTTTTCACCCTCCTTTCTTACCTGGAGCCCTTCTTCATAAAAAATGTATTCTTCCTTCTTGATCTGTTAAGCTCTTTTGTTGGACATAGGTTTTCTTCAGATTATAGAATTGGAATAGGCCATTAACCCTACTTCACTTCATGTTGGTAGGTACATATTTTGACACACTTGGGTGATTATGTCTCTTCATTCAAGATTGCCTAAAGGTATTTGCATGTCAGTCAATGTCACAAACTGAACTTGGCTCTCAGATTTCACATTCTGAGCCATCATGAATTACACCACACACACATCCAAACTTACAGCACATGGTATTCTCAAGTGGTTACCCATCTATGTACTTACCATGCTCGACATGCTTAACTTCAGGGATCTGACAAAAACTGATGTTTATAATGTGATATAGCCCTAAGCCTGATAATTTCAGATGTAAGTATAAACTTACAAGTATTGCTTTGAATTAATTTATCCTGTAAAACCTGTTTTGTTGTCTTTTGAAGGAGGCACAGAAATGACAAAGATAAACTGATAGCCATCTCTGTTTATGGCAGAAGAAATGTATAGCCACACACTTTATTATTTTATATATATATATATGGCCTGAAGATTGAGTTCAAGTATGAAACAAATTGTTCACTTTTATATTTATATACACTCTATCTTTGAGATTGAGCACTTGTACCAAAAAATATAGCATACCTTTGACATTAGAATTGACATTGTGCTAATCTCAAAAGTACTCTGAATAAACAATATGTATCAACACGGTAATTTTCTCTCTTCCTTTAATAATGACACTAAAAAAGCTTGTTCGTGAATATAAAAAGGATCCGATTGAAAATAAGTAGATAAAACTTGTCTAAATTATTCAATGAAACATCTCAATAAAAACAGGTTGCCAAAATATATACTCTCTCTCTCTCTCTCTATATATATATATATATATATATATATATATATATATATATATATATATATATATATAATGGCTTTGAGCAAGTAAAAGTATGTAGGTCTTGGCAAGGACCATCCTTCTTCAAACCTTGTAGACTGTTACAGAATCCCAAAGAACTGTAATAGATAATAGAAACTAGATCACTTGGTGACTTTGCAACAACCAAAATGTATGGCGTACATATAACTTGAACAGAGAATGACATAATCAAAATGTGAATGTTCTGCACCACTTCAAACAAAAGGTCAGGAAGGAAGGCCCCAACAATACTGGAAAGAGCAATATTGGGCTTGAGAAACTTGTATCCTTAAAAAAAATTGTCTTAAGAGAAAAATTTTATAAATTTCAACCAAAGTGGCTGCTTGGTCAATGAATGCTGAATGTTTACTTATAAAGAAATTTATTTTTTATTTTATTATTTTACAGTATGGTTTACTCTGTACAAGGCCTGGGGTCCACTCAAGGTAGGGTTATGTTAAGGTGTATTTTATATGGATAGGAGGGGAAGATAACTCTAGACTTGAATAAATTAACATTGTAGTTATTGGGGAAAACATTCTCTTGGGAGTCTGTTCCATAGGGTTATAGTTTGCAGAAGAAGCTGTTTGAATGAAACTTCTCACCAATGGAACACAGAGAGGAATGTGGGTGGTTTGCTACTATGATTGAGACACTTTTGAACTTTACCAAGACTGGAAAGTAAGAACTAGGCAACTCCTGCGCAAATATGGCAACAATACTCCATTTTTAGCCTGATCTGTCTCTTATAAAGATAGAAGATAGCACTAGGAGTGAGATACTTACTGGAGTGATGCAGGAAGCCAATCATTTTACCTGCATCTTTAGTGATGGATCACATATAAGAGTTCCACTTGATGTCAGGTGTGAGTTTGATGCATGACTGAATGGCTAATACTTATATATATATATATATATATATATATATATATATATATATATATCCAAATGTAAAAGGATGAAAAGAATAAAATTCAAATGTTTATATCATCAATTTAATGTAATTTTCTAATGCAAAAGTTTTTTAATATATATATATATATATATATATATATATATATATCTTGTTTGTATGCAAAATGAGAAATTTGAATTTTATAAAAAAAAAAATGATGGGCTGAGTGATAGTAAGTTCAATCCCTGGGGCAGGTAGTAGACTCATTGGAAACAGGGCAAACATTACTAAAAATAACAAAACCAGATATCCCTAGACATAGATTGTGAAAAGAATAATGTACTTCTGTAGATTAAATAAAGGGTTCAGTTTGAAATCTTCTGAAGAAGGTTATGATGGCTGAAACATTGAAAACAACAACAATGAAAACATTAGACTGAATGTAAATAACTCTGCATGTGCAGAATTGGAGTGAAATTTACAGCTTATAAATTGCCTTCTTCACATGTCTTTAAATAGTGCAACAATACTAACAGATTTTCTACTTTTTTTTCCTTGGGGCTCTGTCAGATACAAAAAATTTTCTTTTTCCCTACCCCAAGAAACTAATCTTAATATATTACTTCAAATGTGATTTTCAGTGGATACCTGTGTTTAAATAGATGCCTTGTTTTTAGATATTGTGCATTATGTCTACCAGTCTGTGAATTTGAGAGAATTTAAAAAAAATGTACTCTTCAGCAGACTTTGAACTTGTGTCCCCCTTTGTAGGAGAAACCACCATCTGATTCAGCATGCTTTAGACTGCTCAGCACACAGAATGTCAGAACCCAACAAGATTCTATTTACCCTTTTACGGATTGCACATCCCTTTGTTCAGAATGTTTTGAAAGTCCATACCTATTTGTTTTCATATCTGAAATATAAGCAAACCAATTTCTGAAGAATTAATGAATATATTTTTAATCTGGCATTTTTATTACTTCAGAGATTATTTTTAGTTGAATACCCGTGTCTGAATAGACATTTTATTTCTTGATTTTAAAAATACTTTTTTTTAAATGGTGTTTATTACATCACATCTACCAGAACAAAATATATATATATATAATATAAATTCCTCCACCAGCTGAGTGAGAGGGAAACATAAAGGATCTCTGTGCCATTCCCACACCTCCAAAAATCTCAAAGAGCAAATGTTAAAAGAAGAAAAAAAAAAAAAATCATCTCTGCATTTTCTGGTGTTCTTTTTCAATAGGCCTAATGACTGGCATCCAACAAAACTGTCTTGATCGTTTGGCTACGTTTTGCCATAATAACATGGTTTGTATGTTAGAGATTATCTTCTCTGAGAGAGAGAGAGATTTCTTTCAAATACAAACAAATGGTTTGTGTGTATTGTTGAAAGGAATTGTCTACATCAGAGTAAAGAGACTTTATTTACACTCATCGCTATCTCCTCCTCCTCACTTGACAACCCCCCCTCCCGGCGCAACATCCAGTCAGTCCCTCTCGGCATTTTGTCCTGATAATGAATGGAATTCTAACAAGCTAAATCTATCAGCCATGAAGTTGCATCTCAGTTGAATCTCAACAACCCCGTCCAACATTACCCTGGGCCTAGGGTTAAAGATGGAAGGTCTATTTAACCTATTTGGTACAAGATGACCATCATAGAGTAGTTAACGTGCTAGAAAACAGTGATTCATTCTTTCTCAGGTAGCTGCAGTACACAGCTATCAATCTAATCTTTAAGTTTCACTTACTATTATTTTTATTTTTTATGTTTTTATGGACAAATGCAACAGAATTTATGGTCCAGAACATTACAACAACAAAAATGAAACCCTATGTTCACATAGAATAAACTCTTGATTCCATACGTCCTGGGTATGGCGATAAACTACATCCGACAATAATGTTGCCAGCTATACGTTTTTGAAACCATAATGTTGCTTGCTATACGTTTTTGAAACCATAATGTTACGCTTTTGAAACCTAATACGTTTTTGAAACCATAATGTTACGTTTTGAAACCATAATGTTGCCGGCTATACGTTTTTGAAACCATAATGTTGCCGGCTGTACGTTTTTGAAACCATAATGTTGCCGGCTGTACGTTTTTGAAACCATAATGTTGCCGGCTGTACATTTTTGAAACCATAATGTTGCCAGCTGTACGTTTTTGAAATAATGTTGCCAGCTGTACGTTTTTTGTAAAAAATAAAAAATAATAATGTTGCCAGCTGTACGTTTTTGAAACAATGGTGTTGCCAGCTATGCGTTTTTGACTTTTAAAGTCACTCAAAATCATTTTCAGCATAAAATGACCACTAAAGTTGAGATGCCGTTAAACAAAACAATCAATCAATCTTGATTCCATGGAGTTTCCTACAGAGCTGATATTGGGGGCAGAGGCCAGGCTTGGCAGACTCTTAAAAAATAAATATATGGGGCTATAGTAAATTATCTAATATTTTTCTCTTATAACAACCAACATTTTAATTTGTCAAAATAAAATTTTATTTCTAGGAATCTGCATTCCATGAAAGATTTTGAATAACCTTTTTTTTTATTGACTCAAAATTTTATGATTCCTTGAATTGCACACTGTTTAACCTCTTCCCTACCAATTATTTTGGGAAAAATGTTTCATTTTCAGACAATTTTTTTTTTATTTTATTTTAATATAGTAACTAAGAAACTGTGGCACCTTGAAGTACCTATGAGGTGGCTAACACCTATCAGATGTGTGAATTGTCAATTGGACTCATTTCAAGCTCAGAAGGTGTTATAGTGGAACACACCTATGCTATAGTTAATAGACTCTACCACCTATAATAAGTAGGAGTAGTAGGAGTCGCTCAGTGAGTTGGTCAGTCAGCCGATGTTGGACGACAGTTAGTTGAATACTAAACGATCGGCGACCACAACTAGATTTACTCCTTGTCATACCTATTATATCAAGTTCCTAACGTTTTGTACGTCAAACCTATTTTAGGACCGACTTAGTACAAATACAAGCCTCCACTGTGAAACCACTCTACAACAGAAGGGCATAAAAAGAATCAAGATCACTGTATAAGCACGTCTGTAGCTGTTCTTTAAATATTGTTTTGGATGTGTTTATTCATCCATATCTGAAAAACACTTTTGGTTAAAACGTGTATACACGTCTGTGCCAGGGAATGGGTTAAAAAATATTATATTAAATAAATATGATATTATCTTTGATAAAGTTAATGCTATCCAGTGTTGGATACCATTAAAGCTTTATTTAAAAAAAAAAACAAAATTTCTATTTGGGGAGAAAAAAAAACCAACAAATTTTTTCCCACTTTGCAGTCTGTTAACTAGTATGGACAGAGAAATCAACTGTGTTTAGTGACTATCAGCTTCTATCTTTAAACAATTTCTCCAATATTGATTACTCTTCCCCAATCAATATACCAAATTTTAAACCATATGTGAAGGTGAATCAATAATTATTTAGCCTGGTATGACATTATAAGTTAGTTTGATTAGTTTTTTTTTTTTTTTTTTAGTTTTTTTTTTACTCAAATCAGGTGAATATTATACAGTGAAGAAAAAAAAAATACATTTTATCATGAGGCAACAGGTTTATTGCTTTTTCTTCCTGTGTCTACACAGGAAGAAAAATACAATAAAATATGCTTAGATACAGCAAATATTGGAGGTTGAGATGTGATTTTAAAAAAAAAAAAGAATTAGGATGCTAGGCTGAATAATATAAAAATGAAGCATCTTATTCTTACTCAACTTAATTTTCTGCTTCTTTAATTGGGTTGGGTAGCTTGTCAAATAAATGACAAAGTAATTGTGAAATGCAGGGGTGGTTAGGGGTATTTTCAAGTAAATGAAGACTTAATTGTGGCAATGTTGCTTTAATGAGATGGGAAATTAGAAAGCACAAGTTATACATTGCAAATTCTAGAAAGTTGAATTAACTTTTCCAATTAGAGTGGAATAGAACGAAACCAAGAATTTCTAACATGTTATGAAACAACAAAAATTTCTAGGATCTGCCATGCTACTTCAGAGTTAAATCCTTTCTTCTCTATTCCAAATATAACGAGAAAGTTTGACTCTTTCCCTAAGAACTGGCATTTGCAGGAGTGCTTCCCTAAACACTTTAATCAAGTTGGGCGGGTCAACCATTATCTATCCTCATAATCTTCTCTTTCTATCATGTCTCAAATCTCATTCATTATTACCACTTCAGCCTGTCTTGAGTGGCTCTTGAGCCTTTTACTGGGTGAAATTTAGTTTTAAAAGAAAAGACCTTTGTTTGGCTTTGTACCCTGTTAAGCTTGGTAAATATACTGACCAGACATTCAGGGATTTGTGTGAAAGGCTGTACACACCTTCTCAAGGAAAAAGAATTTAAATTTATCCTACATTTTGCTAAAAAGTACTTTTTAAAAAAATGTCTTTGTCAAAAATAAAAACCGGTTCACTCAACTGAATAATGCAGACATTTTTATTTTTGAAAGATCAATTTATTTTATTTGAGAAGGCACAACTACAAAGAATAGATGATAATGGCTGTTTATTTGTCAGTATTGTGCATTCAGACAGAGAAATAAGAAAAAAAAAACTGGGATAATTGGGAATGAGTCCAAGATGTTTAGTTTTCATCTTATGCGTTGACCATCTTTAGTTTTTAAGCAAACACTTTCAAGCTCTCTTCACCGGAATGTCAATAGGATTATAAGCAGTGGATGAAAAGAGTGTTACATAGTGTGTAATTTTTGTTATTTTTCATCCATTATTTATGTATTGTCTTAAGGAATTTATCGAGATGGAAATAATTTCTCTTTAATGTCATTATTTCCATTGTCTGATTTATATTTTCTAAGGCAACGTTGCCATTGTCAGCATCCTAATAGGTTGGCCTTGGCCAGATGAAGTCAGATTGCTTTCTTTCATCTTCTATGAACAGTTTCATACGACACAAATTGTCAAGCAGTCCTTGTCATTGGCGCTAACCTGACATCTTATTATCTAGACGCTGTTTATATGATGAGCCTCTGATGGAATGAATAAGATTTATTGGGAAAATGTCTCAAAATGTTCATTCAATCTAATCATTACATTTATAATAATAATAATAAAAAAAAAAAAAAATCTGGCGTATATAATAATCCCAACTGTACTTTTGATAAACACATACTCAGTTTCCGAATGGCTCTGCGCCTCACTCGGTTTCTGACTGGCTTAGATTAAGGTTCTCTTTAAGATCACCAACTTTAACCTGAAGTTAGTTTTAATGAGTTTTTATGTTGTGTAGTACAAACCATGAAGGCATTATCACTGGTCAGGAACTAAAGGCATATGTTATTCATAGAATAGGGTTATTGGCTAAAACTAATATTATACAACACTGATGAATTCTGAAAATTACTTTAAGGCACTGGTTGTGATAGGAATGAGAACAACATAGACTGTCAGATTAAATAATTTCATGGAACCTTCTAAAAAGGATGCAGGATATCTGAAGAAAATCTGAAAATCCCCTTCCCTGCAAAAAAAAAACTTGTTTATTTTCTTAATAGTTTCAGTTCAAAAATTAAAGAGCAAACTTTAGAATCTATTAAACTACTTATTTTTACAATAACAATTTTTGTATATTTTGCCCCAAAGTTTAAAAATTGACTATGAAATATTTTTAGAACTTTTCAGAGAATGCTATCTTTCTCTGTTCTTCTCTTGGGCACTTCATTTTCAAGGTAATCATCAATGAAAATTCCTTTATGGAGACCATTTTGAAATGGCTTTTTCTTCTTTTTGTCTTGGAAGGGGGAGGGATGATGATTTGGGCATATTCTTCAGGTAGATGAATTGTATTTAGAAGATCATTTTTTATTTTTTTATTTTCTGAATCCTATATAACTTCAGAATGTAAGATCATAGCTCTTCACAGTTTCCTTTTTTTATCTTTTGTGAATTGCAATGTCATCTTGCCAAAAATAGTTCACATCCATTTGCTTTATCCAGTTTTCAATTCAAAGTTGTTCTTCTCGCTGCTGCCCAAGAGTAGAGAACTTAATCTACTTAATTAACCCATAGGCAGGGGCAGGAGAGATGTAGCACCTTTCCCAAGAACAATAGGAGAAAAATAAATGTAACAAATGAGCTTGCTGATTTCAATGCCAATAATAATTACACATGTAAACATTACTTTATTTACACTATTTGCATCATTCAGACTGTTGTCCTCATCTTTATTGTAATAATCATGATGTTTTAACCATTGTACACTCTGGCCTTCTTCAGGTGATATACATTAGAATTTCAAACTGGACCCTCTATTTTTAGTCCACGGTGGTAGATTGTTTTAGTTTCATGTGTTATGCCTTTTCTGGACATCTCAGTTTCAGTTAATTCAAGTTTTTGTTCACCTCTGCTGTGCTCTTTGGGTCAAGTCAATTTTGAATTACTTCAACCAACGCTTTTACCCACTGGGCCATGTGTCCCTGGGGACAGTTTGAACAATGTAAATAGTGTAAATAGTTACAATACTTCATCTCAGAAATATAGACAAACATATTTTAGTTTGAAATCCTAAAGGATGAAACATGTTGAGCAGAAATTCTTTTTTCTGATTTGTCAAAGATTTTCCTAAAAATATAAAATATATAAACGTCCATTTTGAAAATACTGAAATGTGTGGAACACCGGTAATAGATAAAAAAAAAAAAAATCTTATTTTTCATGTCTATTAAAAAATCTCTTTTAAAAGTATTTAAATTGAACACACTTGTATACATAAAAGGAATATACAAATCATAAAATGTATGTGTTATTTTGACAATATTGTTGGTTTGAAATAAACATTTGAAGTTTTATTTCATTAAGCAAATATAATCTGATTGTATAACAATTAGAGAAGCTGAAAATCCTGCTAATCCAGCGGATTTGATTGGTAATGTTGTGACGTCATCTTTTGGTTGTTCATCTTGATTAATGAACATGTTTTATGTTCAGTTTGATGAATGATGATGTCACTGAATTTTTTGGTTTAAATCCTCAAGTCCGATCAGAGAAAAGTAAATCGGTATTTGTTGGAAATTTAAAAATGATTTTGTTTTGAGGAAGAAACCTTTTTACTTTTTGAAAAGAGCTTCAAACCAAAAATTGTCTCATTCATTTTGAATTGGAATGGAATTTGAAGATGTAAAAGTTGAAGAATTAGTAAATCTTTTTTTTTAAAAAAGAAAAAAGTTGTAAACTTTCTTCAAGATGGACATACAATAACAAAAGAACAATCTTGTTCATGCATTTTTTTTATTTTGTTTTTTGAATTCTCACACTGTTCTTAACATGTTCAGACTTCTTATAAGTTTTGTTACTGATTGCTATATCTCCATAGACATCCATTGAAGAAATGGATGTCAGAATTAATGAAAAGTTTTAGAATTTACTTGATTGTTCATATGCTTCATCCATAGACATCCTAATGGATGAAAGAAATGGATAGTTCTGAGGGTTCAATGAGGGGGTATAATGAAAGAAAAAATATTTCTAAAATGAATAAGAAAACGATGTGGGAGAAAACATTTACCCCCACACACACACATGTTAAAGCATTGTCCTTGAAGGCTTCCTGGAGACATGGCACACAAAGTATTGGTTCTCATCTATTAGATCATTTTAGTCTCTTTGATATTTTAAATTTATTCTTCATATGTTTTATCCTTGGAAAATTAGATTTAGTGGGACTTGTTATTTTTCAAAAATAAATAAAATTTTGTCTATAAAAAGTTTGATTTCATTTTTCTTTTCACAATCAATTGAAGGTTATGAAACAGATTAAATAACCAACCTTATATGTAAATAAGATATTCATGCTAGAAATTCAGATGACCATGTTTTATACTGTACACACACACACACACACACACACACACACAAAAAGGTCAATAGAGTAAAAAAAAAGTAATGGATTTCTGATTACCCCCAGTATATAACTCCTCGTTTTTATCTCTACATTAGCTCTTCACATTCTTCTCCCCTTTTTTTAAATCATTTGTCTATTTATTTTTTAATGGCGTTGTGTCCCTGGGGAAGTTTGAACAATTAAAAAAAAAAAATCTGTAGACAAACATATTTTAGTTTGAAATCCTAAAGGACTATTTGAGAGGAGGGTTGCTAAAATATAAAATATAAAGTCCATTTTGAAAATACTGAAATGTGGAACACCAGTAATAGATAAAAAAAAAAAATCTTATTTTCATGTCTATTAAAAATCTCAGTATTTAAATTGAACACACTTTTCAAAACCTAAAATGTATGTGTTATTTTGACAATATTTTGTTTGAAATAAACATTTGAAGTTTTATTTCATTAACCAAATTCTCAATTGGAAAACTGAATCCAACGGATTTGATTGGTAATGTTTTTCAGTTGTTTTCTTGATTAATGAACATGTTTTATTTGTTTGATGAATGATGATGTCACTGAATTTTTTGTTTTAAATCCTCAAGTCCGATCAAAAGTATTTGTTGGAAATTTTATTTTGTTTGGACTTTTTGAAAATCAAAACCAAAATTAATTCATTTTTGGTTCATTATAAAAGTTGAAGAATTAGTAAATCTTTTTTTAAAAAGAAAAAGTTGTAAACTTCTTAAAGATGGACATACAATAACAAAAAGAACAATCTTGCCATATTTTGTTTTTGAATTCTCACACTGGTTCCCTTATAAGGTTAGAATTTGAGACATCCATTGAAGAAATGATGTCATTGTTCAAATATTTCTTAGTGCTAGAATTTGAACTTGCTTCATTGTTCATACTTGCTTGCATCCCACCAGGATTATAACCAGGACAATAGCCTAATGGATGAATGCATTGGGTTCATGAATTTGTTAATATAGTTACTGAGGGTTCAATCCTTGAGCTGGGTAGTATAGACCTAGACTCTGTAGAAACACAAGGGAGCAATAACTGAGCAGTGCTAAAATGAATAAGACAAGACTTTCCTCGATGTGGACAGTAGAATGACAACAATTTACCCCCCCACACACACACACATGTTAAAGCATTCAGCTCAAAATTCCTTGAAGGCTTCCTGGAGACATGGCCATATCACATTGAAACATTGGTTCTCATCTGATTACTGAAGTTAAGCAATGTTGAGCCTGGTCAGTACCTAGATATATGACTGTTTGGGATGAACAGGTGCTGTAAGCTTGGATGTGTAGGTGTAGTGGGTAACAACTCTGAATTGGAAATCAGAAAGCAGAGTTCAAATTCTCGTGTGCAAATATCCTTGGGACGGGAACGAATCCAGGCCTTCTCCCAGCAATAGATTAAATAGTGGGACTTGTAAGAGAAAATCATTTTTCTCAAAAATAAATAAAATAAAATATCTTGCAATCTAAAAATGTTTTGGCTTTAAGTAACCTTAAAAAGTTTGATTTCATTTTTTACGGCTCACAATCAATTGAAGGTTAGCTGAATCAGCAGATACCTGAAGAAAGCATCAAGGCACAAATGCTAAAACAACAAAGATGAGGACATTAGTCCCAATGTAAATAAGGATCATGCCTCATGCTAGAAATTCAGATGTAAATAAATTAGTCTCTAGTTTGTGTGTGTGTGTGTGTGTATATATATACACACACACACACACACACACACACACACACACACACACACACACACACAAAAGGTCAATAGAGTAAAAAAAAAAAAAGTAATGTGGATTTCGATTACCCCCCCACCGCCCACCAATAAACTTATAACACCCTCGCGTTTTTATCTCTACCCTCTTGTTATTATTCGTCTTCCTTCTTCACATTCTTCTCCTTCCTTTCCATTACACCCAACATGCATTTGTCTATTTATTTTTGAAAATAATATGGCGTTCATTAGTGTTTTTTTTTTTTTTTAAAATAAAGCATTTGATAAAAATCACCTAAGGATACCATAAGGTTGAAACCAAAGTAGCAGAGTCAACTGACCTACTGATTTTTAAGTTTTTTTGTATGTATATATATATATATATATATATATATATATATATATATATATATATATATGGTGCCATGGATAAATTGACGTCTAAATCAGGGGTTTTCAAACTGTGGTCCGTAAGGACAAGATAGGGGGTCCGTGGACAGCAAAGACTTTTTTATGGGTGATAACCACTTATAAGTAATTTATAGGCTGATCATGAAATAAATTGATTCAATAAACTTTCATAGATTTGATATACTAATATAATTTGTATCTTAAATTGATAAAGATAATGGATTCTATTCATGCAGAGAAGGAACCAAAGGATTTGAATTTTGGATCTATTTTGCGATTTCCAGCTTTCTCATTGGCTGTTAGGTGTCACGTGTACAAATCTTCAAATGGGAGACATTTTGCATGTAGAAGTGCAAGGCTGTTGGACGAGTAAGCAAGTAAGCAGGATTTTTGGCACTAACCAATCTGAAAAACAAATACAGATCCAGACTTGCTCCAGAAAATCACTTACATGTATATTTATCAGTAATATCGCCAAGAATTGACAGTTTGTGCAAAGCCAAACAAGCACATCCTTCTCACTAAGTGTGTATTAAAAATCCTCTGTGTGTCATTGACAATAAAACTATTTGTTAAATACTATTACTGTTTTCAGTTACATGTAAAATTAATATTTTAATATAACAAAATTTAATTTTGTTACATTTTGCAGCAACATGCAGCATTAATTTATTTGAACACTTATGTCTAAAGTAAGCTTTAAACCAGCTTTTATTGCATTAATGCAAAATTATGTTATATTCAGCAAATATTTATGTATAAATTTCATAAGCGTTTATAAGGGGGTCCCTAAAGTAAAGCCTGAAATATAAAGGGTTCGCAAGTCAAAAAGTTGGTCTAAATTACACAAAAAGGAAGATGCCACTGACATCTCATTTTAACAGATATATTTACCAAAATTACATAAAAATATCTTGAAATACTAAAAAGTAAATTTATTCAATAAAATTTCCATTGCCTTCAAACATGGCCTCCAGACGACTTCAGAATCTCCCGCAACTCTTTTGGATGGTTTTCATGGTGGTGAATGCTACCATAATCCTTGCCTTCAATTCATCTTTGGTCTTACAAGTAGTTTTGTTGGTCTCTCACTCAACTGTGCACCTAATCATCCCCTACTATACTGTGCAGTTGACAAAATCAAAAACAAACTAATATGAATGCATGAAATTAAAAATATAAAATGGCTGCAATTTACCTATCACACTATATATATATATATATATATATATATATATATATATATATAATCTTACATCAAAAAAAAAAAAAAAAAATTGTTACACAAACACAATTATGTTTCAATGCATATTAACACCTCAACAGGTGTTAGTAAATAACTGGACTCGATTCATTTCTCATTTTATATATATATGGAATATATATATATATATATATATATATATATATATATATATATATATATATAAAAGGCAGTTATGAAGATATTTTTTGTTTCTATTTTAAAAAAAAAAAACATTGACTCTTAGTTCAGGAATTCTTCTTTAGAAATAAAGTTTTTTTTTTTTTTTTTTTTTTCCCCCACATGAGTCTTGTAAGCGGGCATTTGACATTATTGGAATATTTCCCATATGAAATGTGCTTTCTCTAGTCTGAAAGACGCTTTCAGGATTTCAGAACTAGTCTTTGTCCTAATTCCAAGTATTTGTCAAATTGTTTGAATTTAAGCAAAACTTATTCCTGTTTAATTTTCTTTTAGATGATCAGTTCTGGAGAGATATATTTTTCTGCCTTGTTTTACTAGAAGCTTTAATTTGAAACTTTTTTTTTTTAATTAAAAAGAAAAAAAAAAGGCCTATATCAAGTGAATGTTGGGGCACTACAACACAAAGTTTAGTGAAATTAAAGCAATTTTTTTGTTATATTTCACCTGCTTCTTTGTCTCTAGACTCTCAACTACAATAATACTAACAAAAAATGTCAAACAGTTTTCTTTTTTCTCTTTTATAGCATATGTAAATTCCCAAATATTAAAAAAAAAAAGTTAAATCTGTAAAATGTAAGAAAATTATTCTTGAAGATATTTAAGACTAGCAGTAGAGCCCGGCGTTGCCCGGGGATGTAACAGTAACAGATAGATCAAGTATCAACCATCATAAAGACTGAAAAATAAAATTGACAAAGATTATTGTTTAAGGTTGACGGACACGCATGTCTTAATTAGTTTTTTTTTTTTTTACGAATTGGTCAAACCCAAACAAAAACATTGTTTTCAATCATTATGAGTCTACCGATTGAATAGAATTTTATTATAAACAATTGTCTTGTAAATGGAATTTTTAAAGCATTCTGAATGTAAAAATAAAGAAAAAAGTGTGCAAGACAATAAGAAACACTACCTGCCAAAAAAAAAGTGAAGTTTTGTTGAAATCAGTTGAAAAATGTAGGAAATCCAATTCCATATATAAACGAACACACACACAAACAACCTGAGTTTTATAATAAGTATAACTCGATATGAGCTGTCCCCCTTTCATTCTCGAAACAGTGATGCCTCTTAATTGTGTTTTTAAATTGATTTCATGCAAAACCAATTCTTTTTCAAATTTTTGGTGCTGTCAGAACCACCGCAAGGTAATTTACGTAGTCCTGTGAAGTTTTGTTGAAATTGGTTGAAAAATGTAGGAAATCCGATCCAATATATAAACGTACAGACACATGCACACACTGGGTTTTATAATAAGTATGATGAGGTAGTCAGTTCCTTTCATATGTTGAAGGTGAGCATTACCCACATTTAGAACATTATGCCAGGTACCAAATATAAGTTTTCGATGGAATTGGCCTTGTATTTATCCAAAAAAATCATGATCTTATTCCTATGGCTTCTAATCCATTTTTGGCATCATTTCTAAATGCAAAATATTACGCTTTGCAGGCATTTTTGTTCTTAAATACAGACCAAGGTCTCTTGAGATAAACCCTTATTTCTTTAATAAAAAAAATGATTTATTTTAATTTTCTTAAAATAAAATGTACAAATAATATCAATAAAGTTCCATAGTGAGGTTAAAATTCTTCATGGAGTTCCAAAAAGAACAAAAGTTGGTTTTATTGTGCAAGCTCAACTCTGTTTCTGTTAAACTGTGAATGTTGTAACAATTATCCAAAAGATTTATGATTTATCTTGACAGAAAAATTAATTTCCTTTATCTTAAAAAAAAGTGTGTGTGTGTGGGGGGGATTAATTATACAAGATAAAATATATGCCCCCTCCCACTTAAAAAAAAAAAAAAAAAAATCCCTTAGTGAATTGGACTAATATTAAGACATTGCTCTCTGATGTGGAATGGCATCAAAAATAATAGACAAGAAACACTGGTTCTAGATAAAAAAGAAGACTTCTTGCTGTATAAATCAAGCAAAACACTATACAAACTCTATACAGAGTTTAACAATTAATAAAGTGAAAACTATATTAAGGGCTTTCTGTAATAAAAATTGCACCCAACTACTAGTGTTTATACACAAAAATGGAAACAATTAGCATGTTTTGATAAACTTGTATGAGTTTTTGTTTTTTGCAAGATTGACACCTGTCTTTGTATCTGCAAGAAGATTAAAAGCAGTTTTAGCTTTGAATTGAGGATCTATTCCCTAGTGTAGGGGTCAACAATGAACCCTGATTATTTTTCTGGTAAAAGCACAGACATTAAAACTTTTAGCATTTTACATTATTACTTCCTTTTCAAGGCTTCTCAGTTGCAGTAACCTTATTGTTAATTTCACTCAAAGGTGTTTTCTGTTGCCGTAGCAGGATATGACAGCACAACTATGCAATTCATATTCAGGGACCAGTCACCTTCAGTGGTAAGATAAACTTTTTGCAAAGCAAATGAAGTCGCATACAGTGTGAAAAAAAGTTAAGATATTTTTTGGTAACTATTCCACTTGCCTTGTATTTTGTTTTAGTTGATCCTTCTTGATTTGCCACAATCATCAAGACTTTGATGTTAAAAAAAAAAAAAAAAATGAATGAATACAAGAACCAGACTAAATAAATTATACATGGTTCAGAAACTGGAGCCAAATGCCACTACCCTCTGTGAGCAGTAATAAAGCCAATGTTTTCTGTATCTTTTTCTATGACCATATTTGCAAAACTTTTCAGTAACATATATACCTGAGAAGGAAAGAATACATCAGTGAAAAAAAAAAAAAAAGACTAAAAACAAAGACGAGGAGGAGGACGACGAAGACAATATTAAAGTGAATAACTTTTGCAATAATAACTTGGTAATGATAATTTCAAAAGTATTTTTTTCTTTTAACCTCAGACTTAATAAAAGAATTATAGTTTCAACTTTTGTTAGCATTCACTTTTTGGTGAAAGCAGCTTGTAAAGATATTTCTATTAATCTGCCAGAAACTGGTTTAGAATGTCTTGTGGAAGTCGGGGTTCTTTCTGTTAAGGTCAGGTAACAAGGAGCCAAAAAAAAAAAAAAAGTGGCTGTGTGTGTGGGGGGGTAACTTTGCTTAAGAATTCTCTTGTTTTAGTTATCTGCAAGGTCTTTGTTTTGGCATCACATAAATAGATATACAAAAAAAAATGTTCCATTCTAAACAAAAAACAAAATGAATGTCACTATGAAAAGAAATACAAATGGTTGAAAAGAAATTCTAAAATGTATACATGAAAATTGAATTCCTCAAGTGACATATCAATGCTAGACTTTTCAGTGTAAGTCTTTTATAATAAATGCAACATTATAACTTGATTTTTCTAAGTAGTCAAGCTGGAAGCTGAGTGGAACATGATCTTCCTAACCTTATTTCAACCCATCTGATCTTGTTTTGTACTGAGTCTTCATAAATTTAAAGAATGCATTCCTATTTTCATAAGAAGTAACAAAAAAGTGAATTTGTTTGTGTCACTACAGATGCAATACATAATTTTCATTAGCATATGTGAATATTTTTAAAGAAATCCCATAGTCCTTTGTTTGTTTGTATGTGTGTGTGTGTATATATATATATATATATATATATATATATATATTATAAAAAGTTAATCATACATTGAATCAATTAGTAATATTAATGTAATTAATGGCAAATTCTCTTCACTAAAAGATTTAATATAAGCATTAACTTACTAACAAAGAGAATTTGCCATTAATTACATTAATATTACTAATTGATTCATTACTTCTTTATAATATAAAATATGTGCTGCCCAATATGTTTATGAAAAACAATCCACACACAGACACACACACTTAAAAAAAAAAAGAGATACCTAGAGTTAATATGCATTTTTAAAAATAGAAAATTTTTCTTTAGGCCTTTATTTTAGTTTTAATTTCAAGCTAAGAGATTAGATTTAATATTTTCAGTGAGCAAAATACTTTTCTATATTTCACAATAAATTGAAATGATTTTTTTTTATTATCAGTAAAAGCTTTAAAATGGTCCATATTGATAACTTTATGAACACTATGTAATTCTCTATTAAAAAAAATCTTTGAAAAATAAAATACTTTCATGAAACTTTATTTGATTAGCTGATTTTAAGTTTAATTAATCAGATTTGAAACACATATTACTTTTAGCTTAAAATATCACAGAAAAGAAGTTTTTAACATTGTTGGGTTTTATGAGGTGTTGACAACTCTGGGAATTTATTTCTAGGGGGGCCTAACTGTAACAATTACTTGATGAATATAACTTGAATGGCTTTTTTTTTTTTTTTTTTTACTACCCAATTATGAGTAATTTTAAAAATTTAAGAAAATATTCAAAGCAATCTAATATTTTATTGAATTTTAGATACTTTGGCTTTATAGTCTTACTTACAAAGGCACTTGTTGAGGAAATGTTAGAAAATTTTAATTTTTCTAAAGTTACTGCTCTTATTTTCTGATAATGCCACCTTTGGACATCCGTATTTACAAAAAAATCAACCCGTTTATATACATATGTAAAATAAATTTTTAATTCTTTTTTAAATGTTGTAGGTTTTGATTTGTAAATTTTAAGATTTAGTTTTATAAATTATACTAATTTATAAAAAACTTAAAAACAATTCTTATAAAAATTCATCATTCACTGAAAAAAAAAATCTTTGAACATTAGTGCCCATAGACATGTTTTTCTAATTAAGAAAGCAAGAATTTCCAAATCTGTTTTTTTGTACTGCAAAAAGACGGTAAAATCATCCATTATGGTACAACGTTGGGACTGAGACTGGAGAAATGGTTTTAACCAAAATTTTGAAGAAAAAGATTTAAAAAAAAATCAGTTGATCTTCCTTTTCTTTTAATAATAACAAAGATTTTGCTGATAAAAGTTTTAAGTTTGGGGCATGTTTTCTGGCGAATCTGTTTCGGTACCTAAACAAACAAACAAAAAAAACGCCCAGTAAATTACTGCAAGTGTTGGATAATGCGTTGAGGGCGATCAAAATTTTGCAAATAAATTGCTCAGTATTAGAAAAAGCAACAATGTCTCATTTTAGGCTAGAACAAAATTTAAAATTTAGTTGGCATCAGTAATTAATGACACACACACACAAGTAAAAAAACAAAAAACTTATTTCTGAAGTTTTTTTTTTATTTGTTTTCAAAACAAATTTTTTTCATTAAGCAGAAATAACTTAATGAATGAAACATAAAAATTAAAAAGGAAAATAGTTTTTAAAAATACTAAATATTTTTTCCTTACGGACTTTACAAAAAGTTATTTGTTATTCATTTAAAACATCAGAATTGATACAAGTCTTGTATTTTATTTTTTATGGTTGTCTGATGTTTTGTTAAAAATAATGAAATATTTTCCTTTCAAAAATCTATAAAATTCTGTGACTTCCGTCAGTCCGTCACACCCTTTAAAACTGCCATTATTGACCGATCGAAACCAAATTTGGGGAAAAAGTGCAAACAGGTAAGAGGAGGAGGAGGGTACACTACAAAGTGCGTGGCTTACTATAATAAATTATTTTCATCTATTTTTTGCAGCAAAAAAAGTTTTATTATTTAACATAAAAATACTCTCACTATTTGAAAAACAATTTAATAATTAAAATAACAAATACTTATTTTTAGTAAAAACTAAAAATGCAATATTTTTTTATTTTTTTGCATATTTCATTCTGGTAAAATATAATTCACAATAGTGACATTGCAAATAAACACAACAGGGAGGGTGATGTTTTTTGTCTCGACAAAAATGTTGTTAGCGATATAACTTCAACAATCTGTAAATCAAAAAGTAAATACTGTGAAATACTAAAACTTTGATGCCACGATTTAGGCGATCAGTCAATTACAAGAATCTTTTATTTTATGGCATCATTAGGTCAATAAAATTAATTTACAGCGCCCATCTCCTCTCCAAGTTGAGACAGGCATTGCATTCGGTTGGCACAAACAAATTACAAATAGCAGCGAGATCACATCATTAGGCCAAGCAAGGGTGCCAGTGCCCTTCTCATTACGTTCGAAATTATTTAGACTTTAAATTTCAAGTGTGCAGTTGTTTTATATACACACGTTTTTGGCAAAGTCTCAAAAACCTCATTTATTACACCTTCGTATCGTCGTGTGGTTAGCAAGCTGATATTGTAAATTATGAGTAGTAAGTTCAATCCTCCTCTAGGTGTGTCTCATTTGCGGCCTGACAAATGACAACTCGCGAAATCCCCCAACTCTGAAACGTTTTAGACAAAAAAAAAAAAAAACTGCGTGTGGAGGAAAAATGGTTGCATTGGAAACCAAAAGAAAATGTCGAAACATTTTTATTATCAATAAAAAAAAATATTCGCGCCTTTTCTTTCTTTCTTCTCCCTACTTAGACGTCGGTATAAAACATGCGTTTTTGGAACACAGTAGTGTTTTCTTTTTTTTTTTTTCATTGTTTGTCTACTTGAGTTTAAAGATATTCTCTTTAAATCAGCGCTCCGTTAAATTATTGTGTGCGCGCGTGAAACAATAATCGGGATAGGCACTGCCCACACTTTAACCAAAAATACCAGTTCCGGTGGGCGAGGAAACAAAAATTGGCCCATGAATGTAATTTTTACTATATAATTTTATTTCCCGTAAAAAAAAAAAAAAATCATTTACCGAAAAAGAAAAGCGGTGAACTTACCTTTTCTTTTCTGTTTGTTGCTAAAGAGAAACAAGTCGTCCTCTCTGTTCAGCCCTTGATTGATTTTCTTTTCTTTTTTTACTAACCTTGATGATGTTTGTTAAAGTTCAGTAATAATCTCGTATAAGTAACAGATCAATATTATTAATGTTGACCTCATTGTAAATGCAATAATACGTGCGAGTTATTGATGATAATGTTTGTTTGTTTTTTTTTCTCTCTGCTTTTTCAACTTGACACGATTATCTGTTGCGGTTTTCCTTTTCTTTAAAAAAAAGAAAAAAAACAACCACAAATATAACTCTATCACTCACCCCTGCTGGCTAACCGCATCGCAAAAGTAAGGCGAGTTAGTTTGATGGTGGGTGGGTGGTTGTATAGATTTGGTTATAACTTTTTGGACCAATCAAAACAATTGCGAGTTCTCAACTAGCCAATTGGAAGCAAGTGTTTCAGGCCCAAACTGTGTGTATCAGAATTTGCGGTGCGAATTAGTTTTTCTGCGGAGAAAAGAAAACTTAATTAAGTAACACTCGTTACATTCGCTAGTCTTATTTCTGGAAGAAAATATGAATAGTCCCGATTAATATCTCTTTAAATACTAAAGTGAAAGACGACTGGACCGTTACTTAGTTATATAAAAAAAAATGAATTATGGCATATACGCACGATTTCTTTTTCATTTTTAATAAAATTGAATGCATTATTTTTATTTTTTAATAAACCTTTAAGATCTGTCCTTTAAAAAAAAATCCTTTAATCCTTTGGTTTTAAACCTTGAAGTTTAATTTCCTTTTGGATAATCGAACGATTTTTTCCATGAACAGGAACGTAGCAGCCGGAGGTGTATGGGGTTGGCTTTCTTTTTTTTTTTTTTTTTTTTTTTTTTTGTAACAGAGTTTTAACAAGAAATGCAAAAAAGAAAGAAAAAATACTATCAAAGCAAGAAGGTACAGAAAATTTTAAATGTTCTTGTCACTAACATGTAAATTTTTGTCCCCCCCAAAAAAAAACACATTTTTTGTCTACTACGACTCTGATGAAAATAAAAGGGTTTTTCCTCTCCTCAAAATTATATTGGGGAAAACCTGCAATCTTCATATTCTATAAAAGGTCAGCACACAGATACTATGTTGATCCTGGGATCAATGTGTAGAATAGTCCCCTTATTACTTACTCTCTTCCATACATAAATCGTTCAATCAAAATTAATATTTGTGTTCAAACAAAAAAATGTAATCGAAGACTTTGAAATGTTTGTTGACACTGTGAAATTCATTCCTTAAAAAATATTTTTTATAGGAGTGGGGGTTAGGAAATTCAAAATTAGCTCTAATGTTCAATATTCACGCAGCCACAATAACCTAATTAAAGTATACATACCAGAGTTACAATTTTAGGCCAACTCTTTTACACAAATTGAAAATCCAGTTGAGTAATTTTATTATGATAATATGAATTTTATTTTTAAAGAAATTCACCTTTTCATGATGTCTTTTTTTTTTTTTTTTTTTTTTAATAAATAAATGCAGTCAGACTTTTTTTTTTTTTTTTAACTTTTTTCTTTAAGAGAAATATTTAAAATAATTACCACTCTACTTTAAAACTTACTAGCCATCATATTGCACTTTACCAAAGAAAGAGGAATAACAAGTAACACTAACAGTAATTTACTTTTATTTAGGTACTATCAACTTCGTTTTTGAAATTTTGCTAAATGCCAAAGAATTATGATTCAAACTAAATTTTCAGTACTTATTAATTATGAATAAAATGAATATTTAGAAGAAAACAGTTAGGAAATATTTTTGGTGTGTTTGTTTCACCTTCTCTTTTGAGACTTTTTTATTTGGGACATTGGTGGGTTTTTTTTTCATTTTACAGTTATATAAAGAAAAAATCCCTGTAGATGTTATTTTAGTAAAATATTTATGCAATAATAGGTATGAATATATAAAAATTTAATCCTGAACCTTAGCAAAAATATTTCCATAAAACATAAAATAATTTTTTCGGGCAATTGGTGCTTGCATAAATTAATAAAAAACATTTTCTTTTAGATTGGAGATAAAAAAAAATCTACACTTAATATTTACTTAAAAAAAAATTGTAACTTTTCAGTGATTTTGAAATTTATCCTGTTGCTGTTTGTAAGAATTTTCTTTTATTATCAAATAAAAACCTGTTTGAAGAATCAAAAAATGTGAAGTTTAATGCCATTTTTGAGTATAAAGCCCTTTTAAAAGAATTAAAAATTTTTTTGCCCATTTTAGCAACTGTTGGCTTATATTTTTTGTATTGATTTTTAAAAAGGAAGCAACTCTGAATTACTGCCTTTGATTGAATATTCTTTCCTGTCAGAAGAATAATATATTATAATTCAATAACTCTTAAATTTAGAATAATTAAAAAAAAAAAAACTCATTCAGTGCAAATAAATATTTTGACCTCAAATAGGTAAGAAAATAAAAAAACTAAAAGCAATGAATTAAACTCAAAAGTAGCATTTCACTAGTTTTTTTTTTTATTTTTCTTAAATTATTTTTTACTTGTAATATCAAAAAATCATTCTACAAAGTTTAATAAAAGCATTTAGAATAATAAAAAAAAATATATATATTCTTAAACTATTGGTTACATAAAGTTAAAAGCAATTTTGTTTTTAAACAAATACCATTTCATTATTTCTTTATTTTCTTTTTAAGTCAGGTGAAATTAGTTTCTGTTTTTGACCTATGACATTGCAGCCTACCATGTGTAAATAAACATTTTCTTTATATTTTAAGTAAAAAGTATTACTTTTACAAATTCCAGTTAATTAAGCCTTAAATTTACAAATTGATGTTAAAATGCATCACTAGAACAAATATTGGAGTTTTAAGAGATTTAATATTTTGTTCACATTTTTCATCTATAATGGTGGTTTGATGAGTGAATGTGTCAATGTTTTAAAAATATCTTAAAACTTTATTTACATACGAAAATTGATTCTTTTAATACGGATTAGCTTTCAAATAAAAATTTAACTTCAAAGAAGACATTTGAACTATTTAAAATGTTTTATTTCTATTTCATTCTTTAAAGAAGCATGTGGTGATAACTTTTAATTATTGAATTTTGAATAAGCTAAGATTCTACTTTAAAACTGAAGGCTAAACCCTGCTACCACTAATAATTTTGATATTGATTTTATTGGTACTTTCAGAATTCTGCAAAACATAAATTTAGGCCACAGGCTGTTTTGGCCCACATGGTGCCATTAGCAAGGTACCCAATTGACTCTGTCAAAATGTCGACTGTCTCACTCCATGTTTTCTCTTCTCACCTCCGCATGTGGCTGCTGTTTTCTATATTATCTAACAAGCAAATTAAATCCCGCCTTCAGATTGCCCTGGTTACTTGTAGACAAGGCTGTTATATACATTTGTCTTTTTTAAACTAATCTCATATTGTCTCGATCCACTTTTAACTTGCACTGGAAAAAGAAAGTCAAATGTAGATAAAGACTTTCATGCTAGGCTCAGTTTATTTTTTTCTTTTTGTCTTATAATTCAGCATTTGTGTCTGTGTAAAAAGCATCTGATTCATTTGTATGCCGATTTAATAATTTTTTTTTTTTTTTCAAGGTAACTTTTTTTTTTTTTTTTTTTTTTTTTTTTTTTTTTTTTTTTTTTTTTTTTTTTTTTACTATTGAGCTTTTTTTTTTTATTTACTTGGGAAATTGGAGCAACACAATCTTAACAATATTCCTCTCTTTTTCTGACCTGGATGATACCAAGCTAAGCCGCAACAAAAAAATTCAATTTGTTTTTTGTTTTTTTTCTTGAATTGCACACACCCACATACACACTGCATTCCTAAGCTTAACTTAGTTTTCGTCTAAGATTTTTTTCTTAGTTCCTTTGTATACCAAGATTTTTCCTCCATTTATTTATTTTTCTTTTTGACACATGTCTGGATTGTAGGTAGATTTGCAAAACAAGTTTGATTGACCACTGTTGGCTTTCATCAGTGACACTCATGTTGTTTGTGTGGGATTAAACAAGAAAAACATGAAAGTTGCTTGCAAAGAGAGGAAAGAAAGCACACAGCTCTCTCTTTCTCCCCTCCCTCCTCTAATGTAGTACCTCTGGAAAGTACTGATAACACTAGACAACTAGTTGCTACTGGTGTAAAATTTATAACTATTTTAAGCTAAATAGTCTAGTACATCAGAATTTATTGTGTTACCTGTATGGTTATGATTGGGGAGATGTCTTAATCCCTTCCACATCCCCAACCTCAAATGTCTGCTACCCAGATAAATGATGTTGTTCACTTGAGCTGGTGATATGGGAAAGTCATTAACATTTTTTTAATTTTTTTTTTTTTTTTAATATTATTATTGGGTCTTATTCAGCTGGAAATTGTTATTTGGGGTGCTTGGAAAGATAAGTATCTTCATTCTCCAATGTTCAGAACAGACATTAGTATATCTGTGATATTGCCTATGTTTTTTAGATTGCAGTCTTATTTGTTCAAGCTTTTCATGTGAAGCACTCAGATACCTTTGTCTATTAAGGGATTGTCTTGCTTCATCTTTAAATAGGCTTTGACATTCAGCTGCTAATCTTTTTCTTCCATAAAATATATTTTTATTTTACTGTTATATTAAACACAAAATTGCTAACATGAAAAGATATTGAGGAAAAAGTGGTTTATATAATACCAAGAGTAATCAAGGAATCATAGATACCATTGAACGTCTGTTTTAAGAGAAGATGAGGATGTATTGAGGTTAGGGGAGATGCTTGACTGATTGCCTGTTACCTTGTAATTCTTAAGAGAACAGAAAGGGGAAAAGACAGGGGAGGAAACTTCTGGAACAAAAAGCACCAACGAACATCTTCACAAAATACTGAGTCTCACCAACTGCTGACTTTCTCATTGCTTTTATTGACATGAGACAGCAAAAACCCAAATCTGGACAAGTTGCTCGTATGTGACTAGGGGCCTCTTTTGCATCTGTACTGACACATGTTTATCACAATATCTAAAAAATATAAACGCAATGGATTAATTAAATGGTTCATTGGCCTCTATTTTAGTTGTGAATTTTTTATCTCCGCTTTATTCAATTTCAGTAAATTGTTTCATGACTTTTGTTTCATTGCATCTCACTATTAAAACTTTCTAACAATTTTCGTCATTTTTGACAGCATGGGTACACTAGTTGAAATATATGTATATACTGGTCACTATTTGTCCCATGCTAAGAAATTCCTAGCATGTAGAGATAAAACAATCAGTGTGAAAAGAGCAAAAATCAAGAGTCTTGTAATATTTCCTGGAAAACTACTACCAGGCTGGGTGATGTCTTTTATATTTCTTGTTTGGGCCACATGGTTTTCATTCTGTAAATGTTTATATATATGTTGTTTGTATTTATTGGCCCTATAGATGCAGGGGGTGCACTCATCCATTAGATTGAGGGGAGGGGGTGTTGATTCCAATTCATTGTACGAATGACTGCAAAACACTTTCTCCTCCCCATAGTTAGGATAGACTAGACCTAGAGTGAGTGTGATCTGCTGGGTGTGATGGGTAAATTGTTACCATTTTATGTCTTTAATTTTGTACATGCACATTTTTTGGGGTTTTTTTTTTTTTTTTGTTGACTGCACAGTATAGTAGGATCAGTTGGGCACCATCTGTGAAAAAAAGAGAACCATAATACAATTCACTACACCATAAATTTGGAAACTGCATTCTGTACTGCTTGGCATTTGCACCAAAAGCTCCAATATGAACATTTCAGTGTGTTTGGGTATAAATCAGAGGACAGTACAGAAGATTCAGAAAGAATTGAATGAGTCTAGTGGTGATTACAATGGTACAACAGCTCAGAAAACTCACTCTGATCATTCTGATAAGAAAAAAACTTCTAAATTTGTTGTTGAGGACCTCACACTCAACACAGAGGCCTACATCAAATGCCTTGAAGTAGTACTGCCCTGGGTCAAGAGGGTGCCTGCTAGAAAACCCTATGTCTGCTTGTGTGACAATGTCTGGCAACAGGACTCTGTCACACAAGCAGTTGGCTGTTAGACAATTTCTGCAACCACTCCACTCCTTACATCTTGTCACCTAACTCCCCAGACTGCAGCCCCCTTGATTATTATGTGTACGGTGTAATTGAGCAAGAGACCAACAAAACTTGTAACATCAAAGATGAAATGAATGCAAGGAGTATGGCAGCATTCATCAAGTTAAACAAGGAGACTGCCCAGAAGAGTTGCAGGAGATTCTGAAGCCTGTTATTTTGTAATTTTAGTAAATATATCTATTAAAATGAGATGTCAGTGTTGTTTTCATATTTGTGTAATTTAGACAACTATTTATTCATCACACTCTGTATAAATAAATGGCAGAACTGACCAACAAACAGAATTGAAAAAGTTTACAATAAACAATAACAAAAAACAAAAAAAACAAACAAGGCAAAAAACTATAAAGCACGCAAACAATATATGCAAGGCAAATTAACAGTAATATGGCAAAAAGTTCACAAACGAAGAATTGGGATTGACATGGACAAATTCAGATAAGTGAATGTAGTGTTTTGACTTCAAGACAAGACAGACCATGCCCAAGTCAGATGAAATTGAGAACTGGTTGATTTTATTCTCTAAGAAGAAATCACGAAATACATTTGTGTACTTCTGCCTATAAATTGGTAGGGGGAGGAGTATTTTGCATTCATTCCTACAATGGATTTGAACCAACACTATCACCTCTACGTTCCTTGTGGTCTACGCAGCAACTTATGATCAACTCATGAGTTGGCATCACTCACCAGCTGTCATGTGACACTTGTAAAATTGTTTTAGAAAAAGAGAGATAATCGCCCTCTGTATCTTTATACTGCACTGATTTAATCACAATATGAACAGTGAATCAAAGAATAAGATGCTGGGTGTCACTTAAAATGTATTATGTACATTCTTATCTTTGTCTTCTCCCCACTATGGATCAGTGTGTCATAAGCAATGAGCCTGGTGGGAGTTGCCACCAGAACATATGTGAGATGGAATCAAAGTATCAAGGCTAGTTCAACCTAAACCTGATAGCTGATGATTACTGGTCCCTACAAAAGAGCAGATGTGTAAGTGGTCTAATGGATAGTGGCTATCAGTTGGGTTTGTTACATTCATTTACATGCAGATAACCTGGGGAAATGTATTACTTTATCTCCTCCCCCAGCTATGTGTTAAATAGGATTTGTATATGGAAAAAATCATTATTCTAAAAAAAAATAATGCAATATTCACTTGCAAATAATTCAAAATGGGTTGATAAGCCATAAAAGACAAATTGATCAATACAAGAAGAGATCTGCTCAATGTGCAAGAACAAGTGTTTCTGACATTTCTGAAGATATTGAGATTAAAGTGAATATTTTATATTTTTTTTGTTTGTTTCTCATTGTTACCTAAAGTTTCTTGGACCATAAATGTTCTGTTTACCAATTTTACCTTGAACATAAATATACTATACTATTAATATAGCATTTACCTTGAATATAAATATACTATGAACATTATATATATACTTGAACATTTCTGAGTACACATTTGGAATCATTATACCTTTTTTTAGTTTTGTACAGCATCATATGTTTAGGTGGTAGACAAGTTAAAAAAAAAAAAAAAGTTTTTTTTTTTTTTTTTTTTACATCATGCTGTAGAAAAAATTTCTTGGTAAGATTCTTCAGTTCACTCAATTGTATAGTGTTCATTATTTTTATTTTTTTAACCACAAAAGCCTTTAATGACATTTCGTCTTATTTTAATCTATGAAGTTTCAGTAAAGAAGCTGATTAATAAGTACATCGTTCAAGGTGTATTTGGTGGCAAAACACTTTCTTTTTTTTTTCTACTTTCCGATTCTATATTCATAATCAGCATGCTCTATTTAGTCTTGTCTCTAGTTCAGTGCTATTTGTTAGACTAGCTAACAAAAAGTATCTCTCCTCCTCTTAATGTGATTATTATACGAGATAGCTTTTTCTTTTTTGTTCTTAAAAAAAAAATAAAAAAAAAAATGATGAAAAAAAGCTATCATCACCATTCATAGTTTTCATAATTCCTGAATAGTTGATATGGGAAAAAAGTTTATTTTGTTGGTTGAATTTCTTACAATAATTACTCTTTAATTAATTTTTGTTAATTGATTTATTTTACTATGTGTAAAGTGAGGGTGGGGAATCACTTTAAGTATTTTGACTTTGTATACATATCTACTTAAGAGCATTATAAACGATAATGATACCATGTAATTAAAATAACTTACTTACCTTTCATTAAACATACGTTGTGCTATTAGTAAGGTCAGGGTTTGTCTGTTTCTTAAAAAGCTTACCTTCTGTGTCAGTCAATACATTTCTCGTCAATTCTTATTCGTGTTTCTGTATGAACGATCTTGGGAAAATTCTTTTCTTTTAGAAACAGGATATTTAACTTGACTAATTTTTTTCTAAAATTTAATTCCTCATGAAATACCATTCTGCACTGACAATGCTTCCAAATATTGGGATTGAACAGACCCCAAAGAAATTGTTCACTTTAATCAAGTTTTCTTCTAAATATTCTATTTTGTCTAATGATAAAGCTTATATTCATAATCGATTATTCTACAACAAAATCTGATTCCTTGCCTAAAGCAAGGCTTGAAGAAGTCAGGGCACATTTACCTATTTAACCTTGCGAGTCAAGATATTTCTGCAGATGACAAAGACTAGATGAATACATTACACAATTTATCATTAATAGAATGTGTGTGTGTGTCTAACACATTTACAAATATTTATTTTGCTGAGTTGGATGTTTGCATGTGGAATGGGAAGCAAAAATTCGACCAAATTCTGCTTGGCTATTATTTACCATCCATTTCTCTGAAGCAAATTCCTTTTCATCTTAATGGCCCTAGAAGACAGCAGCAAAAATTGTTGACATTGTGTTCTCTTTCGTTCATTCATGTAATTAGGGCATGTCCTTGGCTTGACCCACTTTCCAGAATCTGACTAAAAGGCTGGAAGAGTTTCTTAGTAGAGCTGAGAACTTTTCATAACCATCTTGTGGGTGAAGTGGGCACTGAGGTCAACACTGATCAACGGCAGTCTGTTTCATGCTTGAATGCAATCTTCAGGCCTGAAGATGGCACAAAACAGACTTGCTGCTTGGTGTTGACCTCAGTGTCCACTTCTATATTTACATATGCTCTATCCCTGATATTGAGCACTTTTATTCATAAATATAGTATACCTAAAAAATTATATTTTTATCATTCATACATTGCATGGGTACCATCAGTTTTTGGAGATAGGAGAGCCACCTTGTACACCACAGGCTGTTTGGTGGAGTAAGTGGGCCATTATATATATATATATATATAATTTGGTTGGATGTGAGTTTGTGACCCTGGATTTCAAGCTTTTGTGATCGTCAGTTTGTCACAAACTCACATCAATCCAACCAAATATGTTAGCCTTATCTCTGATATTGAGTGCTTTCTAGTAAATACATATAATATATAAATATATAAATATATAATATATATATATATATATATATATATATATATATATATATATATATATATATATATACACACACAATATATATATATATATATATATATATATATATATACATGATGGAGGCACAGCAGAGTAATAGATAATGGCTTGAATTGAGGTATTGGAGAACCAAATTTGTTCATATTCACATGTATGCAAATGTCCTTGTGAAAGGTATGAATCCATTTCCCCCCCCCCACCATTTGGCTAAATAGCAGGACAGGTTGGGTCCTATAGCCTTGGGTAGAGGAGAAGGACAACTCTGAATCCAAATATATGTGAGTAGTTTGGGGACCTTTTGGGTATGCTGTATATCAGTTCTCTGTATTCAGCTCTTTCAAAAAAAATGTGTGGTTGGTTCAACACAAGTCTTCACCACTATAATCAAATGATGTGTGGGTAGTGTGGTTGTTATGTTCTAAGAACTGAGCTATGGGAATATCATACATTGAAAACTACTGGAGAATGAAGAACAAAATTTTTATCCTGCAAAGCCTCTCTGGTATTCATTGAGTGTCATTATATTTTCTGTTTAAGCTGTAATATTACACCCCACCCACCCTTTTCTCTGTGTGTGTGTGGGGGGGGGGGCTAATCTTTAACATCTCATTTTGTTTAACTCCTCCCCCTCCATTTATCTCTCACTAATTGTCATGGGCATCAATATTTACATGTGTTTCTCTTTATCTGTCAGTCCTTTCTCTCTCTCCCCTTTTAGGAATTGATATCTCTCTGTATCCACCTCTACATCTTTCTCAGGCATCCACCCAAAAGGAACATACTTCTCAAATACTTACCTACCCTAATCTTACCCAGTTTCATGCTGACTCATGTAGAGTGTTTGGTTCTAAAATTCCCATGCTTTATTCAAGATGTCAAAGGAATTGCTGCTTGACTTGCATTTTCTGTGTCGTAAACTTGTAACATTAACTTGTTCTTTAGCATCAAATCTAGAAACTCCTGATCATTTCTGATTTCAGTTTCTTTTGTTTGTCATTGTATACATATTTATGAAGTACAGAATTTTGTTTGGTTTCTTTAATGACATCAACTCCTTATGTGTCATTTAATTTTCTTGGTAGCTTTGATAATTTTTTTTTTTTTTTTTTTTTTTTTTTCAAAAATGGATTGCTGCTAATTTTTCTCTTTCTTTTACAATAACTGATTGCTGCTAATTTTTTTTACTATGAAGATGTATTGCTGGTATTCTTACTGCAAAAATTTATTTTTATATTTTCATAATGTTTTGACTCCAGCTTTGGCGTACACTATTTGCCCATAACTGGAACCCTAAGAGGTGGTTCCATACTCCTCAAGACCACCCATTCAGAAGCATTGCTGCTGGATGTAGTTTATCATCATACCCAGGACAAGCAAAATTTTGTGAATGTTTAAAGCTTTTCCCTTTATTTTTTTTGCTGTGAAGTTATCTTTGCAAATTTTAAAACTCTGTACAAAGCATCTGATGCTAAAGCTATTTATTAAGAAAACACCAAGAAACTTGATACATCTAACTTTTTCCTCCTTTTCCCTGTTGCATGTGCCTGGTTGTGCCCTTATCAGACATGATGTCACGATGGCGATAGTCGGCTGCTGCAAGGGTCTTGTGACCCCCTCCCCCACTCCATCTCAATTTTCATAAGGTAGTATTCATATAAAATACAAATTTTATTGTAACCTAATTATGTACAATAATGAAACATATGCAATATAAGTGAACAATTCAACTAGAAAAATTGAAATACAAATTAGAGACATGTCATAATAGATCATTCTATCTTGAATAAATCAATATTTTGTGCCAATTTTTAACATCAAATTGAGATTTTTCTTTGTTAAAATTATTCAACTTTCTAAAATCAACAGGGATATAAAATAGTGATTTTTATCTAGTGTTTTTCAAGACTTAGCATGAACAAAACAAATTCAGATTTGAACAAAAAAAATAAAAATAAAAAGATTCCTAGAATGATGTCTTTCATTCTTCAGTAGTCAGTTGTGTTTTGTTTAATATGTAATGTAGAAAAGAACAAATGTTAAGATAGCGAGCATCACAATGCACTGCCTGTAGGGCCACTAATCGGGTGTTGAACCCTCTCTTAATAATTAATTTTCCCTTTAAAATTACTGCTTGGGTTAATATGTATTTTGAAAATTGCTCACCTTCACACACTTAAAAGAAATATTGACATAAGTTATATTTATTTACTTTGTGTTTTTATTTTGCTAAATGTTCTGTTCTTCCAAGTCTTTAACTGGGAATTTTTGTCTACCATTATACATTCATTCTTGTCAATGGCCGACAGCATGGAAGAAAAGTAAAATTTATTTAAGTTAAATAAAACAAAAAACAAAGAAAATAAAAAATCTGTAGTTAGTAGGTTAAACTCTTTTTATCTATATTTTGTAATCCATAAAGAATTTGACTAAAATTGCTGCAATATTCTGTTTAATCCTTTTACAAATAAATTTATATACACTTCTCATGTCATAGACTTACATAAATTTAATCTGGATGTACAGGTATATTTTTAAGCTATGAAAACTTTCAACTGATTGATTTTGAGGACGATGAAAGAAGGAAATTTTTTAAATTTTGATGTTTCAAAAATCACTGATTTCTTTGGTGCAAGTGGCAAGATCTAATACAATGACTAGGGACATAATATCAGAAAACTTTGCAAGCTTTTAAATCACAAAATTGAAAAGGAAAAAGAACTCTAAGATAAAAAAAAATCTTGGAAAAATAAAAGGAAAAAATGAGTAAAAGAATTCATATTGTGAATTGCAGTTGAATATTTGAAGGTTTCTTTTGTTTCAAACTAAAAGTTAATTTAAGCCATTGTATGTAATGTAAATTGTTGTAACCTTTATAAAGTTTAATTAGTAAAGGGGTTTGTTATTGGGCAATAGTTAACAAGCTATTGTCAATGTAGTGAGTTCACTTTTCATTGAGCATCTCAAACTCATAGCTCAACTACAATTTAGCTTAGTAAATACCTATATTATAATTACACAACAGTTATTGAAATGTTCCACTCCTATCTTCAGTTTCATTTTATTTCATTTAAGTCCAGTTTAACTTTTAGAAATCTCCCCATTTTTTTCTACTTTGTCCTCAAGATTTGTATTTTATTTTGACCAATGAGGTTTAGTGTTCAGAATAATTAAACAAAATATCCTAGGAAGATCCCCACCCTCAAAATTTTATTCTGATTCCAGGATAAAATTCTTGATTTGATTTCTTCTGTTTTTCTATTCTATTTATTATAGAATATTTCAGTAACCAGAATTATCTTTTTAATGTTCTTTTTATATAAGCTGATAGAAAAAGTCTTTCAATATAAAAAATAAATATTGCAACTGTAAAAAAAAAAAAAAAACTTGAAATCTACAAATGTAGCAATTCTGTGTCTAATGATTTGTTTGTTATATTTTTTCTCTTTGTTAACCAATTCCATCCAAACCTTTTCTCCTCCATAAATTGACACCTACAAAGAATGGCTTTCAAGATGTGAGATCATGAAAGATGTTGTAGTTGGTCATCAATAAGATTAATAAACTAATTTACTATGAGTGACATTTTTTTTTTTTTTTTTTTTTTTTGCATTGTTTTGTTAAATTCTGAAGGGAGAATAAGTAAAAATGAATGAAAAAAGGTTGAATGAAATTCTTTTCAAAGAAAAATCTCACTAAAGTAACATTTTCCCCCCTTCAAAGAACATAATTGATTTCTTTGAGTGGGACTCAAATGGGTGGCTTTGGTGGCAAATTTCCAGGACATCCGAAAGCCAAAGAAGAAAATGAAAACTTATTTGTCTGCTTTTATCTGATGGAAATGAAATCTATTTATCTGATCAAGCAAATGCCTTTTTCTCAATTTCAGAAGAAACAGACAAAAATATATAGCTTAATAATTAACATTTGAAAGTTAATTTTTTTAAACTCAGTTTACCATTTATTGTCAAATCAACAGGAATTTAGAAAAAAAATTTTTTTTTTTAAGCAATGTTGATCATTTAAATTTGTTTTTTCTCCAAACTTGCAATACCTGAAGCATAGTTTTTATTTTTGATCTGTGCTGTTTTACTGATGGTCTGACTTTTTACAATGAAAAGCAAAATAAATAAAACAAATATCAAAATTAACATATAAAGCAATTTTTTTTTTTAATTTTGAGAATTTTCTTTAATGAGCTGTATTTCATTTCAATCTTTTTTGATTCTTGTAAGAATTAAGATTTATTATACTTTAAATTAACCCAAATTTTTCTTCAATAATAATTGAAACTTTAATATTGACCTCAGATGGCGCCTTTAGGTAATGCCATTAAAAATGATATTCCTTATTAGAATTTTAAAATTTTTAAATCTTCCATATTCTTTATTCATATTTTTGCAGAAAAAACTGAAAATCTAATACAATTTTCAAGTTTGAAGATTTTGTTTAAGTATCAAATCTCTTAGTTAACTTACACAGTGATTTTCCCTAAAAGGGCTTAAAACCTTAATTCACTCCTGTGTGTACTGGCCATTTTAATGAATATTGAACTATATTTAGATGCAATAAAAGTAAAGTGTTCTTGTCTCATTCTAAATTCTTTTTGCCTATTTATTACTTATGCTAAACAGTCAACCTGCCATTGAAGGAATCCAAACTCTAGAAGTGACCTAACCTGTTCTCATTTGATAACTGCAGGTAGATTTCAGATTTTTTATTTACACTTTAGGTTTCCTTTTTTTTCATTTAAATGCTTGTTATAAATGGAAATGTTGGTTATTTTGCCAAAAGGCTAACAGATCATAACACCTACATGTCTTTTTCTACCCAAAAACTGAAACGAATCCTGTCTTATCAACTAACAAAATCAGAGCAGGGGATAAACACCTTGAATAAAGGACAGGTTTTTAGTCAGCATTTATATTAAAGTTCTCTTTCTCAGCATTAAATGTTTTTTTTTTCTCTAGATTTCAGAAAACAAAATTTAATAGTTTGACTTTGATTTGTTGAATTAAATCCATGAAACCTCACTGATGCCATCAATTATAAATCATCTGTTTTTTAGTCTGTTGAAATATAGATTAGGTTACATGCCTTTCTGACAAAAATTTCATCAAAAATAGTAGTATGAGGTGGTATAGTGGTTAGTAACTTGGCAAACAGTTTTGAATTCTAGTTGAAATTGCTTGAATTACTTCTGCCTCTAGTAAAGGCAGAAATGTCTTTCCCCTGTACTGTTCACTATTGTCAAGTCACTGGCACTCTATGATGATATATAAAGAAAAGAATAAGTGGGTACTTTTTCTGACCTACCCATGCAGTAATAACAGAATGGCTCCTATATCTATTGTCAGTATTGACAGATGGAGGTGAGTAAGGCAATACAGGGATAAAGCTTATAGTCCATCATCAAAGTATATTTAAGTATACATTTTTTCTTACTTAAGCCTTAATTGGCTTTTTTCTTCATTGTGTTCTTAAAAGCATTGAGATTTCAGTCAATATTTTCATTTAACTTTTTTTTTTTTTTTTTTTTGTTTTTTTTGCTATGTAAAAAAAAAAAAAATGAATGCAGGATGATTTTTTTTTTTTTTTTTTTTTTTAATTCAAAAGTGTGATAATTTTCAATTTATAAACCCCCAAAAACTGACAAGTGGAAAAATGATCACATTTTTTAAAAGCACATTGTATTACAGAAACAGTTTTATGCAAATTAACAACTAATCACCTTGTTTGGAGTGAAAGATCAAAAAAAAAAATTTTTTTTTCTTATATTCTTTCACACTCAGTAACCCCTGGCATCTTTAGTGGCTTTATTACCTTATATGGAGTGAAATGACTTTTTAAAAACTTCTTACAAAACTCAAAATTCATTTTCAATTTTTTTTAACCTTTTACATTGCTTAAAATTGAATAACATCGTCTACAAAAATGGTATGAAAGTTGTTAAGCTATGAAATTCTTGCTGAATGCGTTCATATTAATTCTTAATCTGTGGCTATACTGACTTAAAACCAAGGCCAGTTGTGTGTATGTGTGTTACTAAACTGTTCAAATCCCTGGTACAGGTAATCGTGTCTTGATACTTGGAATATGTCAGAATTATTAGAATTTGTTAGCATGGAATTAATTCTAATATCATTTGCCATCTTAACACTTCAGAAAGATAATGGCTTATATTCTAATTTTAAATGAAGATTTTTTTTCCCTTTTAATTAAATGCAAAATGATCTTTCATCAGGAAATTGATAAGAAAACTACTGGTGTATAAATATTAGTAGTTATCTATTTGTGTAGAAAAAAAATCATTGACTATGTTTCTACATACACTGATAAAAGAAAATCTGATTACCATATGCCTAATATGAGCCTTCATATGTCTGAAGAGAAAAAAAAAAAAACTCCTCTTACCTGTCCAGGTGTACACTCTACAAGACCTGATGTTTGAAAATCATTTAACTGTTTGAAAATATGTGGTGAAAGTTGTACAGAGTTAATTTGTTGGTTTGACACATCCTCCAAGAGCTTAATAAGATTGAGATCTGGAGAGTTTGGGGACGTCTTAATGTAAAGGAGAAACAATTCCTGTACATCTTATGATGTAAGTCATGTTGCATTGTCTTGCCGAAAAAATGCTGCTGTTATTGTAGAAGATTTGCCAGTAAGGGATGGGCTTGGTCTTCAATGACATCAAGGTTTATCCAAACAGAATCTTACCTAAACCAATATTTTGCCTCTTCTAATGCATGTCTATTTTTTTGCTTTCTCGTTCCATCAGGAGGAAGCAAAACTCCTTAGACCAGTTGATATCTGATCCAAGGTTCAATTTTGACACTTGCATGCCCTCTGAAAACACTTTTGTGATATATTGGTTAGCATATTTACAACAAAGAACGATGTACTGTGTGTTGGGACACATCCTATTTTTCATCTTGATTAGAGTTGTCGGTAATTTGCATTATAGTAGCACTTCTGGTTGCTTGTATTTAGTGCAAAATCTTCTGTTCACTTCTTGCATCAAATCTTGGCTCCCTTGTGCTGTGTTTGGCGATTCATTCCCAACCCATTTTTGGACCACGCAGCTAACAGGTACTCAGCACAAAGAAATTTTGAACACTCTACAATCTATTCTATTTCTGAAATACTCTTAGTCTTCCAGACATAACAATTTGGCCTTCATTAAAGTTGCTCAAATCTTTCTTCTTACTCTTAATTGAAGGATTCAACATAATAGAATAAAGTACTCAAAGCTAGTTGAGCTTCTTACATACCTCTTACCTTGGTATGCAGAGTTGTGAGACTGTAACTGTCATTCTTGCCACATATTGCTGATCATAATTCTTTGGTAGTGTAGACATTTGAATATTATGATATTATGATGACTGTTTTCTGAATTTATGAGAGGCTGTCTTTCCATTATTTTGTAATTTTAAAAATGTAGCTGTATTTTCTACAAAAGGCTAATTTCAAAATAAGAGTATACAGGCTTCTTCCAGTTTCTTTTGTTTTCTTGCAAAAATTAACCTCAAACTGTAATATTTGGTTGTTTTGTGATTCAGTCAGACTGTCTGAGTTGAAACAAGATTAAAAAAAAATGTACAGCAATTTAAGATGACCAAATGCAACGTGCAACTGAGAAATATCGCAGCAACTGTAATTTATTTTAATTTAATAAAAGTTAATTAAAAAGGGTGTTACTTTTGCCACACCCTGTACATTAATCCAATAGAAAAATTGTTATCTGTTATATTAGAATGGAAACCAATATTCAAATAAAAATCTCCGGGAAGGAATAATTTTTGTAGGTATTATAGCTTGGTTGCTTGTATATTTTGTATTTATTTTTTATAAATAATAAATCTATATTGCATTTAGTTTGTTACATAATAAAACCTGATACCCTCAAGCAATTATCAGTATTTTTAATAACTATAGACACTATAATCTGAAACTCGCACAATATATTGTTCATATCTTGAACATTTTACCAACATAACTTGATTAATATTGATTTTATTGTGAAAACCTTGACTTATATATTTTATAGTATATTGTAATGTAGTATATTATAGAAAAACTTTGTAAAAACATAATTTTATGTTTTATAAACCCAGAGGCTATGTTAGGCACTTTTTCTGGTGTCTGTGTGGACATAGAGATGTGAAACTGACAGTCACTATACAGTGTTGATTCCTACATCCAAATTGTTTATATCTACAAATGCTCTCTTTCTCTTAGTGAATACTCTTACTCATAAAACAAATTTTAAGCAAAAATACAAATATAACTTTTTTTATGATTACATTCTATTAAGTTTAAAGTACAAATGATAAAAAAATATTAATTTTTAAGTTTGTTAAATTACTTGAAAATAGTTCAGGTTTTGAATTTCTTATGTTAAAGATTAAAATAAATTTTGTATATTTGATATAGCGATGTGTAGGAGTGTATATACATAAAGAAATGTTGGCATTTTCTCTTCTTTTTTTTTTTTTTCTTGTTTCTTGTTTTTTGTTTTCTTGTTTTTTGTTTTTATTCTATTTTTTAATGTGAAAAATCTGCTTGAACCACAAATTTGGGTTGTGTAGGGTTTTAAGATATTGCAGTTCAAGTATCTCATATTTCTAGTTTGTGTCAATAGTATTGTACTTATTTCTTTTTTAGTTGACATTCTTTTTCTTTCTTTCCCACATGGAAATTTTTATTAAAAGCCTAGTCTGGAACAAGGCCAATATACAGAAACAAGAATCAAAAAATTGGTACAGCATAATCTTTCAAAGATTAAATCAGCATTTAAAATATTTGTAGAAATATTATAATTCTGCTTGTTTCTCTATTAGTAAGCATGTGTGTTATGCTCTTGCATTTCCTTAGATAAATAATGAACCATTACATTTTACTTGCAAGTTAAGATATATCAGACACAAGAAAAAAAAAAGTGAAGTTCAAGGTGATAACACTTTCATGCTTCAGTGAAATGGAAAACTTTATCAGTTTTGAATCTTTTTTTATTTATTTTTACCTGCTTATTTTTTTAAATAATGACTTTCATTAATACTTACAATTATTGTTGCATTTTTTCTTTCTTTTTTAAGCTCAAATATTTAAAAATGCAATTAGAGAAAGTCCATGAGTATTTTATCATTGCAGAACTCACAAGGAGTTTATTCAATCATTAGATTATGAATGCTGATGTGTACAGAAAATATCAGTAGAAAGACAGTTAAATATTCATTAGTACTGCTTACATATTTTACTTTTTACAGTAAAATTTCTGGATTGCAAAATAAACAGTATGGACATTTTATCAACTTAGAACCTGGTCAAGATGTTAATATTTTTTTAAAAAATTTTCAGTGCTTTCCTTTGTCAATTTTAATTTGTAACATTCATAATGAAATAATAGTTGTTATTATGAATCGGTGTCATTGCATTTAATTTTATTTCTTTTACCTTCAATACCAGGACATAACATAATAAATTTCAGAACAGAATGTCTTAAATATATATCTGTTTAAATGACACTTTGTCTTGGTGATGTCTTCCTTTTGCAGAAAGGCACTGATTGTCAGGACAGGGGGACTAAGTTACAAACATCACTAAATAGGTAAACTAAATCACTAAATAGGTAAACTGCAATTACACAAACTTTGTTATTTACAACTGCAATAACAATGATGTTAATTATAATGCTTGTTATTTTTGTTTATGAAAATGTTAAAATGACTCTTCATACCTGCAATTCTAGGGATAAACATGGTCTGTAACTACTTAGATTTTGCAATGCCTCTATTTTCTGCATTATGTTTCAGATTTATTTTTGATGTGTGTGTATTTATGTGTGTATTTATGTGTGTGTATACACACACACACACACACACACACAGGTTGAATAAGACTGATAAATTATATTTTCATTAGTTGTTGAAATAAGCTTGTTCCCCATATAAGGTGATTTGGGATTTTACTTTGTATTAATTTTTGCTCTGTAATAATACATTGAGCTCTTTTTGTGGATAAGTTTTAATATTTTATATCACTAGGATCCACTTGTATTATATACCAACAGATTTATTACCTTTACTAATATATATGCTTGAAGCAATCGGATGTATAGCTACACTGATGAGCTATGATAGAGCGAAACAGGCTGTCTGTCAATGACTATATAATTACAAAGTTCAAAAAAGTTGTGTGTGATGCACTTTGTTTTTTAGGACATTGTTGGACTAATTTCATATTTATGTTAATGAAGCTATTCGTGCTACACTAACAAATAGACACTGGGAATTTTAAATTTAAATATATATATATATATATATATTTATATTTGTTTTGGGTATATAATCTAGTTGATTTCATTTAGATTCTTTTTCTTTGTCACTTTTTTTTATTAAATATCCCACACTGTAATGAGAGACAATCTGCGAAGAATTTTTGTATATCGTTATATATATATATATATATATATATATATATAAAAACCTGCTGCTGCATAAATTGTTTTTTTAATTACTAATTATTGTTTTCTTTTTCTTTCAGGTAAGTACCACTCCATCCTAAAAGTTTGTGTAAGTCACTTTCATTAGATACTTTTTTTCTTTTTTTTTTTTTCTTCAAGATGGGTTATTGTTACCATGGCAATTGTTGGATTTGTCATTTTTATGCAGGGATAAAGTTGAGGTTTCAATTTTCAAGATAAAATTTAATTACAGATACTATTCCTCCTTCCAAATATAAATGTCTCTTTTTACACATTATAATCAGCATTTGGCTGGAAAAGAACAAACAAGGATCCTCTGTGTATTCATCAAAATTCAGAATAAATACATAGATGTTTGAAATTTGGCAAAAATTGTTCATGTATGGTTCTTCAGTTGTCCTTGGAAAGGATTAGGTGTAAGGATGTTGTTGGACTCTGAGGATAGGTCCAAAGTGGATCAGCTATTGGTGTTTTTTTTTTGTTTTTTTTTTGGGGGGGGTTTCATACCTACCAACATTTGTGAGGTGTTTGATGGGTTGGCGGTTGCATGATGCCAATATATTGAAGCTGAACTGCCTGGTAAGATTGGTTGGCTGGTTTGTTGATCGAGGTGGTAGGTTGATTTTTGATTTGTGGTAAGGTGCATTGATTGCCAAGGTTACAGTGGTGGTGTTAACTCAAGGTGTAGATAGTGAATGTTGATTGAGCTGAATATCTCTGTTGGATTATGGTCAAATGTGTTAGAAATCATGGTGGTTGGCATTATAAGCCTAGTGATGTTGAAACTGGCCCATCAGCTGCATTCTGCATGTGAAGAGTTAGATGAGATCAGAGTGATCATGATGATAAAGGTGATTATGGTGGTGACAGTGTGCTTGTGTGCCAGCAGGTAGCCTTTTTAGCTCACAACTGTGTCTATTGTTTCTGAGGGGTTTTCTTTTAAGCAAATCTGGTGATTCCCAGGGTCATCCTTTCTTTGGTGGGAACATTCATGATTGGATATTGTATTTTATTGCAGAAATTTGTTTTGTGGACTGGATGTGATGCTCAGAGCCTCTGCACAAAAAACAACTTTATTTCATGTTTTGCATTTTTAGCGTTCATATCCAGCTAATATGTATGAATCAGAAAGAGATTTAATTGCACTGAAGCATAACAGCTACTCCAGATCTCAATCTGATTCATAGGTGGTGAGTGAAGAGTTCAGTAAAGTCGAGGAATAAGATGATTGTTGGTGAAGAAAGGTACTTCATTTTTCTCAAGGCTTTATTGGCTCTTCACTGCAGTTAGATGGTTTGCTGGCCCTGTTGTATTCATTTATAAGGGCCATCAGGATAAAGAAGGTTGGATTTGTCTGTAGATTGGTCTCAAAGAAGTTTTACATCCAAGCAAGACATTGAATGAGGCATTGTAGTTTTTTTTTTTCCATTGTTGGTGGGTTCATTTTGTTAGTTCACTAATCTCTTGCTGCTTAAACTTATTGAAGGCAAGAGGAGACGAAAAACAGCAAAGATTCTGTTTGAAGAGTTTTTTGCAAATGGATGGAGGAACAAATACTACAAATTGAAAGATGGATGATAAAGGAGAAAGTATTGTTGAATACAATAGAAGACAGAAAACTGCTGAGTCACAAATTAACCATGAGAGAGGTTCTTTCACTTTGGAGATTGATATTAACATTCAAGACAGGTATTTAGCTATAAAGGGATGAACATTTTCTATAGAAGCAAGTGGCATGTACATTCTTATATTAAATCCAGTTGCATTTTTGATTGGGAATTTTTGTGTGCTTCTATAGAACTTTGGGTTCAAAATTGATAGTCTGTGATAAAAGAGGATTTCTCACTGTTAAGAACTAACAAAGCTAATTTGCAAGTTCTATATAAATGATCAATTGTTTAAAATGATCTGTAATGTGTGCACACACACACACACAGTACAAGTCAACCTCAGTTGTGATCATAGTTCACAACTTTACGCAAACTGACAGAGGCTGGCAGACACACAAGACATACTGATAAAGTACAAGTCAAACTCAGTTGTGGTCATAGTCCACAACTTTGCATTGTAGTTAATTGTTACCCAATTTCCATAGCTGTATCATATATTTGTTGCCAGGGCTACATATGGCTTTGAATTCAAAGCTAGAGAACCTACCCTGGTATTTAACCCATAGCTGGGGAGAAAAGAGATGAAGCCATAACCTTTCTCAAAGGTATTTGTGTGAAAGTATCAAGCTTTACTAGAATTTGATTTCTTGTTCCAAGCCGCTAATCATTAAACTACCTGCACCTCTCTCTATCATATATATATATATATATATATATATATATATAATGATCCCTTTTCTATGGATTATCTAGCATTTGTAGATTATTTAAAGTTAGAATATATTCTTAGATTGTAAGATTTAATTTTTTCTTTTTTTGAGATAATAATAGTTTAGAGATGCAAGTCTTAGTAAATAACACATAGGCAGAGGAAGAAGAGGTGGATTCATACCTTTCTCAAGTGGTCACCCATCTAGGTACTGACCAAGCTCAATATTACTTAACTTTGGTGATTGTACAGGAACCAGAGTTTCAATGGAATATGGACGTAAGCCACTCACTCACTCACTCAGACACATAACATGGGAATCAAATAATTAATAGATAAATAAGTGTTGGACGAACAATTGTTTTTTTTCTCAGTGCTGTTAATTTTTGTCGTGCTTTTAAATCAAGCGGCCAGTGCTGAAACATTCTTGCAAAAACTGAAATCTAGTTAGAACTTAGATGTGTAAAATCATTTTCAAAAGAGGTCTGAGTATTTTTTTTTTTTTTTTTTTAGTTGTTACTATGTTCCCTTAATATTGAGAACCATTGACTAATCTCCTCTTCAAGCACACTTCAAATTATTTTATCAAGCAGTGTTTCACTCAAAACATTTTCTGATAAACAATTCACACCTTTTATACAATTCCTTCTCTTAGTATTGATATCTTTTTACAGAAATGTAGAATTAAGATATTTTCCTGATTTCATACTGTTTACTCTGTAGAATTTTTGCTAAACACCTTGACAAATGGTAGTCGGTGAAACATTTCAAGTGTCACCTGATCCTAACTGGAGAATGTACTTGTTGACAGGTGTGTTTTTTAAAAGAACAAAGATAAATCTACTGGCTTAAATGTTTTATTAAATCATGACAACCGTTATTCTCCAAATATCTGTGATCAGAAAAGACATTTGACCCCAATTTGACAATATTAAGAAATTTTGCTATTTGCAGATCTCTATTGTGACTCAGTTTTCTGAAGTACCTACTATACTAGGTGCAATTCCAGTTCCAATCTGAAGATATTAATAGTGTGTGTGTGTATAATATATATGGATATTAGTTTATAACCCTGGGTTTCACACTCTTGTGATCCTGATTGTAAAAGTGTGAAACCCAGGGTTATGAATTAATATCCATGCAACTGAATATGTTAGCTCTGTCATAGATATTGAGCACTTTCGACTAAATACTGCACACACACATACATGTTAGATGAATTGGATTAAATCCGGCAAATATTTTAATATATTTTCTGTTTATACGTTATTTTTATTGATACAACTTATTTGAGTAAATGGTCTGTTTTTTTTTTTTTTTGTTTTTTTTTAATTAAACAGCCTTAATTACATTTACCATTCTGAATGTTCGAGAAATTTCATAGAAAATATGCGTTCTCTGACAAAAATTGAACCTGTATCTCATAAGGAAATTCTCATAGAGCCTGATGTACAGTTATTCAGCCACAGAGAACTTTCTGGTTAGCAAAGTTCAAATTATAAACACACATCTTCGATGAGCTTTCTTGCTAATTCATTTCTGCTCCAAAATGTAACCTAATGTAAACAATGACAACATATTAGATGAAATGAATTAAATCCAACAAATATTTTAATATATTTTCTGTTTAACCATTTGTGATTATAAGCAGTAATTTGGACTTTGTTAACCAGAAAATTCTCTGTGGCTGAATGGTTAACAGCACGTCAGGCTATATGATGGTTTCTTTATGGGATACAAATTCAATTCCTCTTGGAGAATACATATTTTCTACAAAATTTCTATAATATTCAGGTCAGTAAATGTAATTAATATTGTTTAATTAAAAAAGCAGAGCATTTACTTGAATAAGTTGTATCCATTAAAATAATGTATAAACTTTCGGCTATACTTTTAGCCATTATAAAAGATTAATTTTACTTTTAATTGAATATATGGATTATTTTATGTATGTATTTAGAGTTACAGGAATGTTTTATTTTCCAGAAATGGTCAGAAAATTATAGTCGTGTTCATAGTTGTTATTATTGAGTGTTGGCTTTTTCTTTTTCTTTTTTTTTTCTTTTTTTTTTTTTTATTAATAATGTTTCCGTTAATTTTAGCATTTTAGTACATGGATGATGCTATTATATTTGTATTATCAACGAGTATGTTACGGATAGAGTTTGGTAGGTCTCCATGTGTATTTAAATGTGACCCAATTGAGCTATGGTCAGAGAGATGTAATGTGAGTGTTTTGGTTAAACATGTAGTGTGTCCAATGTAATTATTTACAAATTTGGATTGGTTAGGAACAAAGCTCTTTAAGGGACATCTAAATTCATAAAATAAGATTGGTTCTCTGTAAATTGGATTTTGCAGGTGAATAAATATTTTTGACAAGGTTAGCAGTTTTAATTTTTTTTTATAATAGATAATTAATTTTCTTGTTTTTGCTAACTGGAGTTATGTATTTCTTTATAATGTTTCTTAGTGAAGATTCATCTTGCTTATAGTTACTATGCATTTGATTTTTTTTTTTTTTTTTTTTTTTAGAAATTGTTAATGTTTTTTTCTGTATGTTCAGTGTTGCTATTGGTTACCTTAGAAAAAGTTCAATATGGTAATCTATAAGATAGTTTGGAAAACCATTATTGACAAGTATTTGTTTCACATTAATTAAGTTCTTTAATGAAAAAGATGACAAGATGAATTCTTGTGTGCTCTCATATGGAAATTTTTAATAACATCTATTTTCTATCTGAGAGGACATTGACTAGTAAAATTAAGATGGCAAAAGTTTTTAATTGTGGTTTTTTTTATATAACAAAGTAGTGAATGTATTATGTAAAGTTGAGGACTTTTTTTAATATAGTTTTGAGATTATCAATTTTGTTTTTTGTTCTCAGCTAAAATAAAAATATCATCCGTATAGTGGATATATATTTTTGGTTTAGTAACTTTTTTTTGATACCTTGTTTTGTTAAAAACTACTGACACTCAATACCAACTATAAACATGGCCATAATGTGCTTACTGTGTTTGGAAAATAAAACATTCCTGTAACTCTAGATACATACATAAAACAATCCATATATTCAGTTAAAAATAAAATAAAATTAATCCTTGATAATGACTAAAAGTATGACCAAAAACGCTTGGAAAACATTCGGACAATTTTTTATATAATTTATGTCCTAAAAAGAAGAAAATATTATAAGACATGAAAAGTTATATAAAAAAAAACTGAACCACTACAGCTTGTCAGCATTTTTTTTTTTTTTTTAACAAAGAAGGATTGCTACCCAAATACTATATATATATATATATATATATAATTGGTATCACCAGTAAGTAACTAGCATGCAAGTGGTTACAGGGTGTGGAGGAATTAGGAACAGAAACATTAGTATGAGGAAAAAAAGAAAACAGCAATCAGGTGGGCAGTAAATAGCGATTGGCATTGCATTTCAGTTTTTGCAGATTAAAGTTGGCTGGAAAGCACAGAGCCAGGAAGTAGTTCCACAAGTCAGAAGTGCGAGATAAGAAACTGTTAGCATAAAAGTTATGGCTACATCTAGCTAGCTCAACTGAGATCTCACCACCAGTCTAGTATTGTGCTTAAATTCATACCGTCTAGGAATCATAGCAAAGAGCACATCTGAACAATTACCATGAATGTATTTGTAAAAAAAGGCACAGAGAGGCAACCTTATGGTGGTGGGCAATTGACTGAATACAAGCTGCAAGATCAGGACCAATAATATTGCTGATTCTTCATTAGATCTTATTGACGAGCTCCATGAAAATAGTAGGGGCACCGAACCATATATATGGCAGCAATATTCTAAGCATGGATGAATGATAGACTTATAAATATGCAAGATAGATTCTGAAATAAAAATTGTCTTGCCTGACTCAGTGAAACAACTTTCTTAGCAGCTGATCTAGAAATGGATTCAATGTAGTCTCTTCACCTCATGTCAGCTGAGAACATTAGCCTGAAAAGGTGCAATGAGTTGCTTTCTTGAAGGATAGCATCAGCCATTCTGAGGAAAGCAGAGAGGGGTCTCTCAGATGATTAATGGAGAAAAGTTTTGGGAGGTATTAAGACTGATAAGCTGTCTTTTACCCCCAGTTGATGACAGTTTTGAGGTCGTTTTGTATATCGGCTGCCATTTTGATTTTGTCTGACTGATCAGCCTTACTATCGAGGCAGAAGTAAATGGTAGTGTTGTCAGCGTAGATACCAAGTTGAAAGCGGATGTCATCGGGAAAGTTGTTAATGAAGACTAAAAACAGAGTGTACCAAGGATGGAGCCCTGGGGGACACCCGTGTTAGTATAAAAGGATGTAGATGAGTGGCTGTTCAGGACAAATTTAATTTCACGATTTGATAGGAATGACTAGATCAGTTCAAAAACATGCCCAGAGATACCATAACTTTTCAGCTTGTGGATGCCAGACCCTGTCTAAGGCTTTTGAGATATCCAGTGCTACAGCCTGGGCTTCACTGTTTTTATCTAGAGCCTGATAGACTCTTTCCACAATTATTGTTATCATCAGCAGATGATCTGAAGAAACAAAAGCAGTATTGCTTGGCTGAGAAAAGGCCCTGAGATGAGATATTATAAACCAATTCAACATTGATTAGGGCCTCTAGGAGTTTCCCAAAAAAGAGGCAGAAAGCTAATAGGCCAAAAGTTGGATGGGTCAGACAGTTCAACAGAGTTCTTAAAAACTGCAACAGACATTGACTTGCAGGAGGTAGTGAGGTATTTATTATACAGTTTAGATAGAATAGGAACCAGTTTGGGAGCACACTTCTTAATAACTATTACAGGGATGCCATCGGATCCACATGCTTTGTGAATATCAATGTTAGAGATGATAGAACTGATTCTCTGTTGATTGACATCTAAGTGGGAAGTACACCAGATGAGTCAAGAGTAGAGTTTGAGGAGAATTTACCGGCAAAGCATTCAGCTTTGTCAGCAGAGTATGATAATACCTAAACTTGATTGGGTTGGGAATAGAGACCTTGCACTTATTTAGTACCCCCTATTACAAAGATGCCAGTAGTCCCAAGAGCCAAAGATTTTAGATGCTATGCAGTGCCTCATTGTTTCAACAAACAGGACTTAGCTTTTTCAAAGAATTGTTTATATTTGTTATGAGCAGTAGCAAATAGGCACCTGTTATGATGAGAGCTGTCATGCTGGTATAGCCAGAAATAGTGGTTCCTGTGTGCTATGGCAGCCAAGCATGATGGTGTGAACTATGGAGAGGATTGCAGTTTCACTTGGTATTTACGAGAAGGGTTGAAGGTGTCAGTCCAAGAAGGTGCCACAAAGAAAATCCTGGAATGAGTACCATTCAGCATGCTGGTAATGAAAAGAATTCTTACAGATGGGGGGGGGGGTCCTGTTTAATGGATGCTTGGAAGGAAATATCAATAGCTACCACAGTGGTCTGCTTACCAAGAGGACAGTATGGTGAAGCTCGGTAAGAGCAAGGACAGGAGGTAAGAAATAGATCCAATAGAGAAGAATGTTGCTCAGTTTGTCTAGGGAAACAAGTAGGGAAGTCCACGATTTGAATAAGGGAGTGGGCAATGGAAAAATTTAATTTCTATATACCGGCAACATCAGTATCTTTTTAGAATGTTTCAGCCACGTATCATGGTGAGCATTAAAGTCACCAAAGACAACGATGTTTTCAGCTGGATGGGGGGGAAAAAGTGTCTTTTCATGGCTTAAAGTGTTCAATATCAGAGATAGAGCATATGTAGATACAAAAACATAAAAGTTGATACTGAGATCACTGATGGCCTGAAGATGGCATCCAAGCATGAAACACTGTCGCTACTTGGTGTTGACCTCGGTGTCCACTTCCATCCTTTCATAGGAATTAATGTTGTCAAGCATTTTTCCTCTGTCTAGTTAATCTAGCGTGTTGAGTACTTTACTGAGTAGGTAGGTGTTTGCCTTTAGGTCTTTTTTTTTTTTTTTTTTTTTTTTTTTTTCTTATTGCTGCCCTTGTTGGAGATTTTCTCTTGATTAATGATTATGTAGGTCTTTTGGCAAGTTGTCTGCTGATTCCACTTATTATGATTTATTTTCTGACTAATTTTATTTAGAATCAATGTGATAACAACACAGATGAGAACATAAGTCCAAATCTAAATAAGCTTAGGTTAGTTCAGCACAAGGCTATAATAATGAAGCACCCAATTAGGATCATATTCACATCATGGACAAATGGTCTATGAGATCACTCGTTTTTTTTGTTTTTTTTTGTTTTTTTTGCGGGGAGGCAGTATTTGTGCACCTGTTTTTGATGTATCTGTAGGCTTGTAAAATCTGAAGCTCTTTTAATAGTTTAGTTCAGTAGTTGAATAGTTGGGAGACACGGTGGAGTAATGGATAGTGGCTTGGAATGAGGAATCGGAGAGCCGAGTTCGAATTCCAGTTGAATCCATTTCATTCACTTATGTCAAGGGTCAGCTACCTACGGCCTGCAGGCCAGATGTGGCCTGCGAAAGCATTCTGACCGGCCCACGAGCCTGATTACCAATGACTCTATTTTTAACATTAGAGATGAGGCTTTCGAATCCGACAAAAGACCTGCTGTTATCTTCCTTTGATCCACCTTCGTCTGGCCCACAACCTGTCGTTATAACACGATCCGGCCCGCAGGGTCGAATGAGTTACCGACCCCTGACTTATGTACTCCTGGGAAAGGTATGAATCCTCCTCTTCTCTCCCCAGCTATGGGTAAATAGCAGGACAGACCGGGTTCTATAGCCTTGGATGGCAACTGGTCTGCTGCAGAAAGAAATGGCAACCTACCGCGGGGGAAAAACTGCCTCGTCAGTCATGTATCGAAAGATACATGATCGCTTAAGTGTGTATCACGCATGGCACATAACTGAGTTAAATAGTTACAAGACTGAGATCTCTGAGGCTCCATTCAAACTGATCTGATTATTGAATTCTCTTTGAATATTAGTATTCAAAAATATGGATGGTTTACTTTTCAATAAGTGGTTATCTATGTTTTTGCTTGATTTTGATTTGCGTTCGTTCTTTCATAAGAAGATATTTATTCTCTTTCTTTATGTTCACACATGGTAATCTTTTGAGCAGTAACTATTCATTGAAAAGGTGTTTTGTTTCTTTGATGCACTTTTCAAAGATAATCATTTTTCGCGTTTAAAAGAAGGGAGGTGGGGGAGTGAAAAGCCTCTTTTCTTTCTTTATTTATTTTCCTCTCTCTCTCTCGTTGAATATCCATCCGAACTTTGTTTGGAAAGCAGTGTTGCACCACATTGATCCATCCCACCCCAAATTGAATTTCAAGCTGCAAATATTGAAGTTTGAAACAAGTATTTTAGACATCTCTCTCTCCTTGTTGTTTTCTATTGTTTGTTAAAATAAAAATAAAAAGCCAGTCAATGATTTTAAATGAAACATTCAGAAAACAAATTTTGAGCAAATTAAACTCAAGAAACCATTTTTTACTTTTATATTTTACAAAATTTATTTTTTAAGTGAATATCCCTTTCGTAATTTTTATTTTTTCTCACCAAGTTTATAGTGAAACATTTTAAAAAACAATGTTTAAAAATGTGTTTCTGTGTTTTTTTTAAGGCTTTTTTTTTCTCATTTCAGTAAATGATGCTGTTTCCTTATACATTTTGTTCTTTTGAATGACCCTATAAAATAAAAGTTCCATGTTTTATTTATTAGTCGTGTGTTTGCCTGTGCTTTTTCAAATTGGCCTTATTCCGTTATATGAGGCTAACTAAATAATGATCAGTCTCTCCTGCTAACAATCAGTCTGTTATTACTTCAACTGCTGCTGATGAAAACTGCGATTTTCTCTGGGTTTCTTGTTATATTTCTGTTTCGTTAGTAGTACTAGTTGGGATAGTCGAATAATTTACTTGATGTTATTTTTCTGCAACCCCTTGTCAGAAAAATCGTCGTCTTGGGTCAGTCAGCCACCGATCCGGCTGGGAATCTGATCAACAACACCTTTATTCTTTTTATAAGCCACTTCGAAAAAGCACTTGTTTTCTTTAAAAATCATTCCTCTTTATTAATTAATTTCTTTTTAAATGTTAGTTTAAAAGAAAATTGTATACACAGTGTGTAGTTGTCATTTTGTCTATTTTGTGTGCATGCAAGTCTTTTTGAGTGAAAGAAACGAATAACATAGTTTAAAAATTAACATGTGTAGGAAGACACACACACAACACAGGTAGATAGATATTCCTGTTAGTGTTGTTGAAAAAGGTGAACAAAGTATTTAATTTTATTTGACGACTATTGTATTAAAAAAAAAGTAATATCAACAACATAGAGATTTTTTTTATTTCTTTTATTAATTTCTACGAAACACTGTTTTATCGTTAGTGTACTTAAGAAAGAAGAAATACATTTTGGGTGGGTTAATTAATAATAACCCGATTGTAGAGTTGCTTTTTGGGGAGAGAAAAAAAAAGGGAGGAAAATTATTTGCTTCAAGTTGTCCAGGTAGCAAAGGAAATAATCATTATGTCCCTCTTACCAATGCTAAGTCGTACACGGAGACCATCGGCAGCAATTTTAGAAAAAGACATCAAGGTAAGCCATTTATTTGTTGCTTATCTTTCTAAATGTTTTTCACGATCACGTGTAATGTTTTGTTACACACATTTTTACGCGATTATTGTATATATGCGCTTTTTGTCCTTTTCTACAGAGAAGGAAAATTCATTTATCAAGCCCACAAATTGTGTAAAAGTACCCACATAATACAGAACCTAAATTATATTTTTTTTTAACTGGAAGATATATATATATATATATATATATGAGAGAAATGTTTGAAGAGAATTTATATTGCCATTGTTGATTGAATGAATAAATGAAAATATTAAATTTGTCTAAAATTCTCCGACCTTTTTCTTTTCTTTTTTAATTAATAATTTTTATTTTGTCTTCAATTTTTCTTCCTTCTTTTTTCCATTAATTATTGAAAGAAAGAATTCTTACTTACTTAAATGAAAAATGACTTACTAACCCTCGAAAACTTTTTTACACCAAAAAAGAAAGGCAACTTGCATTTTTGTCGTCTTTTGGGTGGAAATTTTTAAGCATTGGCTTTTGTTCGTTTCGATTCTTTTAAAAAATTTCGTTGTCAAAAGTTTTGTTATCTCAACCAGAAAGTCTTTCTTTTTCTCCTTCACATGAGAGAAAAACCAATCTTTTCTCTAGTCTTCCTCAGAAATCTCTTTACAGATGTTTTAGTTTATTTTAAATTTCCATATTGCTAGGTTTTTCTTCTTTTTTCCTTTTTTATAGAAATCAGCAAATTGCATTTTTTTCTTTTTCTTCTTACACGTGGTAATTCTTAAAGCAATTTCTTCAATTTGTTAAATTCAATGAGCAACAACAACAACAAAAAAAAAAGACAAACCTTCTCTCATGTTTTTTTTAATAATAAAAAAAATCGTTGCTTTAGAATATTGGTCCGAAACTGGGGGATCAGTTTTCACAATTAAATAATTTTTGTTTATTTTTTTTATAGACGTATTAAAACTCCTTTGGAATTTTTTTTAAGCCTAAGACCTTAATGAAGAGCATAATTACATTATGCATTTTTGTGTAAAAACAAAAGTTTTTTTTTTTTTCAGTTTCATAGTGCATGTGCACTTAGCACACAATGAAGACGAAGAAGATTCTCTTGAACTCTTAGTGGGGGGGAAAAAAAAACAAAAAAAAAACTTATTTTTGTTGCCCCCCCCCCCTTCTTCGGTAAATACCTCTGGTTGGCTCAAGTAAAAAAACACATCAAGTTGATGTCAGCTGAAGTATATATTTTAATTCCGCTCAATTTGATAGACAATCATTTTTCTGACCTCCGTTTTTTTTCTTCTTACTCTGTCCATCTGTTTGTTTTTCTATCCGAATTACCGTGGCTCATTTGATGCGATTTTCTTTTTTAAAACCAAACTGGACATTCTTTCTGGTTTTACACTCTTCTACAAGTTTTACATTTTTTTAAAAAATACTGCTTTTATTTATTTCTAGCGACAAAAAAAAAAAAAAAACATCTGTAAAATTAAAAGCATGATTGCTTGTTTGTAAAGGAAAAGGGGAGAAGTCGTGGCTCATTTGATAAAAATTAGTAATGCCTACTTTCTTTTACTTACCAGCTGGGTTGAGATTAACATCTGGATTATTTCTTACAAGCTTTTATTTACAAATTATCAAACAGTTAATCAAGTTTGTGTCAGTTTATTTACCATGATTGATAAAGAATTTTTTTTTATATAAAATCTCTGAAGGAAGATAGTTTTTTCTGAATCTTTGAGCAAAGAGACTTTTTTTTTTTTTTCCACCTTTTCTTTGGTGACATTTATTATTACCACGACACTTGAATAATGACAGCATCATCTCCCCCACCCCCGACCACCCAAAAGTCTTCTGGATCGATTTTCACAATAAAATAAAAAGGATTATGATTATTAATTTAAGACTTCCCAGTCCAAAGTTGTAGATATGATAATTGACAATTGCTGTAGTGTACATTGTACAATTAGAAAAACGGTGACCCCTGAAAAGCAGTTCCTTTTTTAATTATTTACTCATGGAAAGCAAAATGTTAGAAACTGTAATAGAAAATATACGCACAATACTACGATCTTATAAATAAAAATCGGAAAAGTCTGTAAACCTGGATGGTCAAGAAGGTCAGGATTAAAAAAATCTCTGCAATTTCTGGGCTCAAAATCTGAACACTGTCACCACTTACAATTTAAAATAAAATTTCGAATATGTGATAAAAAAAAAAAAAAGGAAAAATGCATTAAGAGTTGATCACATTGGATTGGAAATATCGCTTGCGAAACTTTGCTTTTCCAATCAGGGAACTGAATGAAATGTGTGTGTGTGTGTGTGTGTTTTTTTTCCTTTCTCTTAGAATATACAAGTGTTAAGTAACACCTTTAAATTTTTATGACTTTTTAAAGTAGTTTTCATTCGCTTCTTGTGTAGCAACCTATTTTTTTGCTTGCTGCTCTTTCTTGTTATACAACATTTTCGGAACGTCAAAAGGTCAGTCATTATCTTTTCGCCTTAACCTTACTTTTCTATCATCTTCTCTTTCATTCATATCACACTCCTCTTTGATCATTACAATTTTGACGGTAACCCTCTACCCCCGTGGCTCTCGGGATTTGTATTGGGTGAAATTGTTAAAAAAAAAAAAAAAAAAAAAGGCACCAGATGGTTATACGTAAAGACAAAGAAATCCTAGATTCCTACTCATCAGTAATTTTGCTTAAATTCTAATCTTAATTTCTCTACCACCACTGGTTTAAAAAATATGTAAGAAAAAGTTCTCCCCCCCCCCCTAACTTACACTTAGCAGAACAAATTTCTTTGTCAGTGCTTCTCTGAACACTGGGCTGGTGTAAGGGTCTTGTGGGGCCCCCACCAAATTTATGATACGGAGCTTCGACTTTAATATATGTCAATTTTCTAAATACTAATTAGAGACATGTCATAATAGATCATTCACTCTTAAATAAATCAACAATGTTTTGCTGCTATTTAATGAGATTTTTCTTGTTAAAAAGTTGAATAATTTCAGCACATTCAACATTATAGATAAAAAATAGTGAATTTTATTTTATTCCTCAGTCGATGGAGGGGGGGGATAGTACGCACCAGCCCTGCCTGAACCCTTCAATCTTAACCTCGTCAAGTCAAGGATCAATTGTTCTTCTTCCTTATCCTCAAAATCTCTGTCTACAACTTTCTCTTTCACTCAACTCACATCTTATTCATCATTACCATTTGAATTATAATCTCTACCTTTAGTGACTCTTGAGCCTTGTATTGGGTGAAATTTAATTAAAAAAAACCCTAAAAAAACAAACAAAAAATATGGTAATATGGTGAGAGTGACTCCCACCTGTTGAGGCAGGTAGCATCTCTCTGCCAAGAAGATCCAGACACAGCCAGTGAATTAAATGATAAATGATGTATTAAACTGTTTGCAACTAAGTATATCCTGTCCTCACCTGCTTCACCTCGAACTTTGTGTAAATGGGTTGACATGATAAATAGAACCTGGATAATGTTAATCTTGTCATAAGTTATTTGATGACTGGAGTTGTTTGCTTAAATACAATTCACCCCAAAATCCTTACTTCCTTATAAGGAATTGAGGTGGAAAAAAAAATAACAAAAAAAAACATTGTCCAGGAAATTTTACAATTTTTGACTGTCACCAAATAGACAGCTAGTTTTCAAATAAAGATCTTACTCAGTCAGCAAAAGTAATTTCACTTAATGCATCATTATGTTGATCTCCCTACCCCTGCCCATAGTAATATGACCGATTTCTGGATGAATTTTGTTGCAGTGTATCACCAGAAAATTTGTAATAAACATATATAGAATCTTTGCCAAGAAAATAATCCCAGATTGAAAGGAGACAAAATTTACCACCTTTTCTATCTTCCAGGACAAAAGGGCTTATGCCCATAATATGTTGAAACATCAGTTCTCATATGAACATTGAAGTTAAGCAGCATTGAGCCTGGTCAGTACCTAGATGAGTAACTGCTTGGGAATACCAGGTGCTTTACACTTGGATGTATGGGTGGTGTAATGGATAATTGCCCAGAACTTGAAATTTTGAAAAAGCCAAGTTTCAATTCTAGTCAAGTTTCTTATATTCACTTATGTGTGAATAACCTTGGGAAAAGCGTGAATCCACTTTTCTCTCTGGCTATAGGTTAAATAGTAGGTCCTTATTATACTCCCCCCCCACACCAAAAAATATTTTCTAGCTTTTAAATAACCTACAAAAGGTTGATAAACCAGAAAAAAAAAAAACAAATCAATCAAAATCCAGGATAAAGGATAAGCCATAGAACTCTTAAAATATTAGTTGTCCTTAAATTCTGTGATTTTTACTTTTTCAGTGAATTGGCAATCTTTAGTAAATAAACCTGTTTTTGAAAATTGAATGCTAACCAGCAGTTTTGTTGTCATTTGAAAGAAATCCTAAGAACCTTCTGTTTTTGTTCAACCCTAGAATACTAACCATGGGTATATAGTACCCAGCGCAAATTTTCCTATTTTTAATTACAATTTTCAGTAACTGATTTTCTTACCTAAATAATGTTTTTCAGTTCCTATTAATGTTAACTCAAAGTCTGAAGTGCCTGCATGTAAGATATTTCAAATAAAGATTTATATTTAATATTTTTTTTTGATATTTTCAAAATCGGGTATGATATAGCTATGTTTAGTAGTAGTGTAACTACAATCAATTGATGGTTAGTGTTCTAGGGTTAATCATAACACAACCTTGCTTGAGGATATTTCAGTTGTGGCCGAGAGACTTCATCATTTAATAAATCGTAATATAAAATGAGTTCAGTATAGTCTTTATATCATTAAATTCAAAGTAAGAAAATCTCTACTTCCAGTGACCAATATTTTGGGGTAAAACATTGCAGCTGCAGCCAATGACTAAGACCGACATGATGTGGCTTCCCTCTGTCTTTTCTACAAATATTTTCATGGTGACTGCTCTCACCAGCTTTCTTCCTTGGTGCCCCGACTACATGAATTTAAGCATGCTACTAAATTAACATCTAGGTCCAATTCTTTTACTGTTGAAATAGCTAAATGCAACTGCCACTTCTACTCCAACAGTTTTTCTCACACTTCCCACCCGTAGAACTTCCTTCCATTTCCTTGCTTTCCTGAAAACTACAATCTTCAAAAATTTAAATGCAATGTCATTCATCATCTATCTTCTTGAATCATATTCATCTTTTTTTCTTTTCCTTAATCCTACCTGTACTCCGTTTTCTCTTTCACTTTCACTCCTTGTAACGCATCCATCTGTGTACTAGCGACATTCTCACCTTGCTTGGAATGAAATGATTAAAAACCAATCATGAACTAATTGTGGCCTGTATTTTTGTTTCTTTAAAATACCTTTAAAAAAAATAAAAAACATGCTCTCATATAAAATGTAATGTGTATGTAGATAAGTACATTTCTTTTTCTTTGTAACACTATC
>CAHIKZ030005380.1:1980000-2040000 GCA_903632075.3 Acanthosepion pharaonis
TTTGATCTTAGCTAGAGGCAACCAAATGTCTAGCCACACTGATGAGCTGTGATATAACGAAACAGTCTTTGTGGATGACACACACACACATATATATATATATATATATCTTATACACACATGCTGTATCTGGATACTTATTGTTTTATGTATTAGAACTTTTTCAGTATTTATGTTGAAGTTAGTGATAACATTTTTTTTATTGAGATTTACAAATTAATTCTACATTTCATTCAATTTTGCAAACCAATTGATGAAATTTTAATAAGCTGATTTGTTTTGAAGTATACTTTGACAAAAACCCTATTTTGCAGTTTTTAGACACCCAAGTAAAACCAACTGTACTTTGTACCCACTTACCTGTTTGCACTTCTCTCCAAAATTTGGTTTCAATTAGTCAATATATGGCTATTTTAGAAAGTGTGACAGACTAACTGAAGTCACAGAATTTTATATATAGATAGATGTGAATAATGTCAGTATTCCAAAGAGGTAAACCTTCTGATGCTCCCGAATTTGTGTGTGCAAGAACCATTGTCTGCAGTGGAACTTTAGAAACATTTTGCACTGGCAGCACAAATTTCAAAAATTAATTTTTTTTTTTTTTTTTTGGTCACTACTGAAGTTTCTATTACCCAAGCCAAATCAATAATCTAAAATATATCTAAAAAAAAAAAAAAAAAAAAAATTAAAAAGATCTAGTTAATACTATTCCTAGAAGAGGGCTACTATATTTATAAAGTAAATATATTGTTAATGTGATTTTACAATAGGAAAGCATTAAAAGTCATTAAGAAAGGGGGTGTATTTTTCAGTGCTCTCATGTTGCAACCGAGTGTGACACAAGGCCAGTTTAAACTGGGTTTAACAGTAATACAGTGAAAAAATTTCAGGATACCTCGGGTACTGAGCAATAAACCCAACCTCCTACAAAAGGAGAGGTCCTGTCTGGGGGATGGCTCCCTATGGCTTGAGCTTAATATTAATTTCAACCTCCCTTGATCAAAGCAAATTTTGATACAAAAGTATAATTTAGTAAGAAAGAAATTGTCAGTAGTCAAAAATTAAGTCAACCATTGCTGATTAAAAACTTAAATACTTCCAAAGATTCATGATGCCTGAGATTTAAAATTATTCTTTAAAAATGAAAAATCTTGCTTGAAGGTTTTATTTTAGTTTTAATTTCAAGCTAATAGATTGAATTTAATATATCCAATAATCAAAAAACTTTGCTGTATTTCAAAACTAATTTAAACTGTCTGGAAGGATGGAATGTCGAACTGAACCCTTTATTTTGCTCACTGGAGTAGACTGTTCTAGTTCCATGTGCCATGTCTAATGGATGTCAGTTATCAGTTATCTCCTTTTAATTCCCCTCTCCATTAGATATGGCATGTGGAACTAGAACCGTCTACCCCAGTGAGGGTTCAGTTTGACATTCTAACCACCTGAAGAAGGCCGGAGCATACAACAGCCGAAATGTTATAAATATGGCGACAAAGGTGAGGATAATAGTTTGAATAATGTAAATACTGTACATAATACCTCATCTAAGAAATATAGACAGATATTGTCTGGAAGGAGTTTTCATTTTGAAATCAATTACATTTACCTGCATTTAGCACCATTTTTAACCATTGCAGTGTAATTCTTTGTAGTAAAAAAATCTTTCAAAAATAAAATATACTTTTTTGAAACATTATTTGAGGAATATTAGCTGATTTAGTTTCCATAATATATCTTATTCATAAAAACAATTAAAAGCTTTTCTGATTAAATAATGTGTTTGTTTTATTACATTTTTTTATTTTATGATTCACAGCAGATTTTTGGTAACTGGTGTTTGTTTTACAAAAGAATTGATTTAAATTCTCCAAGGATTTCTGCTTTTAACTAACGTAAACATTAAGTAACACAAAATTTAATTTCTCAATTTCATAAAATTAACTAAGTGGGGATGTAAAAAAAAAAAAAAACTTACTAAGATTTCTGAAAAACAAAACATTTTTAAAACAATTTCATTCATTTGTGATTAAGTCCTGAAATTTTCATTAAAATCCAACAATTTGATTTTTTTGCAAGAATTTTCAAATCAATGTGCTTTTCACCACAAAAAGGATGCTAAATGTTTCTATACTAATCTTTGGCTACTGGATTAATGCAAAAAAAAAAAAATTAAAACATTCTAAAAAGGATAACAAAATATAATAATCAAAAAAAAATCCTCTGGTCTTTCCTCCTAATAATAAAAATGATTTTGACGAGAAAACTTTGTTTTTATTCATTTTGGGACATTTTTTTTCATCAAATCAGTGGTGATACCTACTTTTACACTTATTTCTATGATTTGAAATCAATTTTTTTTCTTTCTTCACTTGTAACACACATGGAATAAAACTTGTTCTTTTCTGACCTGTGATAAAATTTTGATACATTTATATATTTGACTTTCTCTGGTCATTTTGATGAGAAAGTTCTCATCTCTTTCTTATTTTCATGCTGAACCCAAAATTTTATCTTAAAATCCAGCAAACAATGAATTTGTTCGAGATCTGAGGGATTATTAAAGAACAATTAAGGAATAAGATGTTTTGCTATATTCAACATGTTAGGATAATGGAAGATTTTCCTTGACCCAAAATTTTTTGGGGGTTTTAGATTTAATAAAATGTGGAAAATGTTTCATTTAATGATTTTAATATTACTTCAGTTAATTCAAAAATGTGTTATTGGTTGTTTGATGACCCATTTGAATGTCAACATGTCTTCAGATTAATTATATTTGCATTATTTTTGTTTACTTTCCATCCATGACCATTATTATTTTTTGTTTATGGAGAAAAAGAAATTTTTTTTTTTTCTCTCAATATCTGATACTAAGTACATCATGTGGTTTCTTGAAATTGCTTTCTCGTTGCTGTGTTTTTCTTTTTTTGGACTAAAAAATCTTTGTTTTCCTCGGCAATTCTTGAAAGTTAATTGTGATCATTTCTATTGATTTTTGGGGCAGCTTGTCTGTCTCAGGAATACTATCAATTGCTATTGAGATCTCATTACTTTTTACAAACTTAGAAGCATATTAGTACAGGTCAATTTAAACTCATGGTTGAGTAACTGAAGAAACAGAGCTTTAGATAACAAATGCTGGGTTGGTGAGGTTCACTAACACTGAAGAACTAAAGGGAAAAGAAGCCTCCAAAACATGTTTCCCACCACTCATAAAAATACTTGTAAAATCTCTAACATTTTTGTGATTGTTGAATATCACTTTTTTCCCTAAACTTGTATCCCAGTTATTAGCATTTTGAGTTTCATTGGTTAAGAGGAAAGCATATTAAGGTTAATTGGTGTAGGTTTTTTTTTTTTTATACAAGGCCTTGTGTTGTCAAATTCAAATCAAAGGACAGGAAGATCGTGTTGCGCCAAGTCGTGGGTGGGGCCTACCTGTTTAGAAAAATCAATAATGGTGATACTGACATTACTCATTGATGCCAATGACAAATGTACAACTCGGTGAACTGATTTATCTTGGTTTTTATCTCCAATCTGTCCTGAAATAAATCCACCATAAAGGAAGTCATTTCCTTTTTCTAATGTTCATTTCAGAACACACTTCACACTGTTTTCTAAACTAGCAAGGTCAACTGGCATTACCCAGGATTGACCAGTTTTCCTATTTATCACTCTAAATTTTTTCTTTGTAAATATCTTCCAGTTGTATTTTTATCACAAGAATGAAAACTTTTTTTTTAACTATCATTCACTCAATACAGGGCCAAAGTGCCACTCAAGGTAGATGGTTACTAAATGGTGATGTTGTAAGGATGACAATATATAGACTAGGAATGTCCTTTGGCTGACATTCAAACATCTTTTTGAAATACAAACATTATTTTGTTTTTCTTTTCATACAAGATATCTCCAGAGAAAAGCTTAAGGTTCAAAATGCATTTTTTTTTTTTTTTTTTTTTTTTTTTCTTGATGCTTTTCTTTTAGTTTTAATTTCAAGTTAATGGATTTTGGATTACTCAGCAGATGTTTTTATCCACTGGGCCAAGTGACTTGACCCAAAGAGTTGTGAGTTCAATACCTGGTCACAGCAGAAGGAACAAAAAACTTGGAGAGTTGAGTTACTAAAGGGAATTAACTGAAACTGAGATATCCAAAAATGGCATGGCACATGGAATTAGAGCAATTTACCTTTGTAAACTAAATAAAGGGTTCAATTTGAAATTTCAACATATGTCACCTGAAGAAGGTCAGTTTACCATGGCCAAAACATTGTAAATATGACAATAAAGATGAGGACAACAGTTTGATATAAATAGTTATAATATCTTATCTCAGAAATATAGACAGATGTCTTTGTTGTTGTATAACTTAATTTGTTTTTATTATCTGTAAATTCAGATCATATTATTAGATGATCTTGAATAATTATTAAGATCACTCGGATACTTGGCAATTGTTCAATGTTTTGAATTGAATTTCAGTTATTGCAAGTCATAATCCCATTTTATTTGATTGAATAAAATCTCTTTATTTTAATCGGTTCTCATTGATTGCACAAAAGAAAATTATCATTTAAAAGTGATTCAATGAAATCTGTCTTTCCAAAGAACTAAACTTTTTCTACCACAGTTTTTCCCTCTCCATTTTTTCCTACCATAGTTTTTTTTTCTACAGTATAGTAGGAGTAATGATAATAATATAAGACCTGTAACACTTTAATGGGACTGCACAATACACACAGAACAATCAAAACTAATTGCCCAGATGTTATTATTAGAGGTTGCAAACAAAAAAAATTGCCTCCTTATTGATATTGCAGTCCCTGCAGATTGCAATGTATCTTTTGAAGATCTTCAAAAAGCTATCAGAACACAAACACTTTGAAATTGAAATCTCAAAAATGTGCCACATGGGAACATCAATAATCCCTGTTGTAGTTGGAGCCCTCAGATTGGTTGGAAAAGATTCCAGTAGACTCATTGAAGGGATTCCTGGAAGGCCACGCCTTAAAGAAATACAAAAAATTGTTCTCACGAGTACAGCCCACATTTTACAAAGGGCCTCATCTATGTAAAATATGTGTTGTTTCTTCTTTTTTTTTTTTTTTTTTTTTTTTAATTGCTCAGAAAAAAAATTATGTTATGATGCCGTTTCTGACTTTAGGTCTCTGGGCAGGACCCAGAAGGAAATGTGTACATACCAGAAATCAAAGGAAATAAAACAATAATAATAATAATAATATTATTCTTTATAAACTAACATTCTTATTTATGATTTTATCATTTTTACTACTGTAGCTTTCAGCATTTCTTGCTAATCTGTTACATTTATTAACCTTCAAAGAATTTAAAATTTGTCAAAGATGATGTTGGTGTTGTATAGTCTCATTCCTAGTTTTTCTCTAACATCTTGTCTTTCATGGGTAATTTGGAATTTTCATGGCTGTTGTTGTTTTCTCCAATAAGCTGGCTGACTCAAAATGGCAGCACCTATTATGGTCCCAGCTATGGGCAATTAGTAATCCCCCCCCCACCAACTTAACAAAAATAACATAAAAGTATAAAAATACATCTTAATAGTAAAAATACCAGCAATACATCATTAAATAAAAAAGACTGACAATACATAAGTACCAATACATCTTATCTGTAGTTGAAGGCATACAATTGTATTGAAAATATTTAGTTGAAGCCATAAAATTGTGTTCAAAATATTTAGATTTTGGCATTAAATAACTCATAGTGTTGATATACCGCTAAACAAAACCAACGAACCAAACCAATAAGCTGACATACTCTTGGCCCATCTATGTTAGGGATTGAGCTCATCACTTTAGGGGATGAGACAAAGTTGATATTATCTTTTATCTCTCCATATTTCATAGCCTCTCTACAGAGTTGTATATTTTTTAAGTTCTTCAATCTTTATCTTGAGGTAGTAGCTGGTTTCCGCTTTGTATTTCCTGCCACAACTACATGGAATATTGTACATGCAGTTTTTGATCATATCATTTTCTGGTGGCAGTATTATCTTGCTGAAATGACTATAAAATAGGTTTTTATTTTTATATACTTGATCAGTAGTGATTGATTTTATTAAGTTGCCTTACACTATTTACAGTTTTCGGACTATTGTCCTCATCTTTACTGTCATGTTCGCAATGTTTCAGCCATTGTATGCTCCAGCCTTCTTCAGGTGATTTACGTTGGAATTTTGAACTGGACCCTTTATTTTGTCCACTGGAGTAGATTGTTCTAGTTCCACGTGCCATGCCTTTTTTGGATATCTAGGTTTCAGTTATTTCCCTTTAGTAACTCAACTTGCCAAGGTTTTGTTTACCTCTGCTGTGACCAGGTATTGAACTCGTAACTCTTTGGATCAAGTCACTGGATTACTTTAGCCAATGCTTTTATCCACTGAAGCATGTGTCCTTTTGATCTTGAGCATATACAGTAAAGGAGTGAAATGTGTTTGTGTCCCAATTGGTTGTAATGGACCTCAAATACTGTCAACCAATATTGTCATGATTGATGTTGCTTGCTATAATTCATTTCAGAATTCATTTTGGTTTATATGTTCATAAACAAATGTTGACATATTCTCCAGAGAGATTCTGGAGAAAATGTCAACACTTGTTCATGAACTTGAATAGAACCATCTTGAATAACAACCATGATCTTGGTAATAAGATATGGTTTTAGTTTGTGGCTATTAAGCTATGGCCAAAGTCCGTATTAAGATTCTGTCACCAGTAGATTAACAAGCTGTGTGTTGTCTTCAAGGTAGTGTTGGATGAGGGAAAGAGTTCTGGTTACTCTTTGGAAAAAATTATGGTAATGAAATTTAAGTATTTATTAATCCTGTTGGTGATGGAAGTGTCCATTTCTGGTTGTCAGGAGATTTTGCGAATGAATTCTTAGAAAATTTGAATCTTTATTACCAAAATGCCCATTAGTATTTTTTTTTTCTTTCATTTCTTTTTCTAGCCGGCCTTTTTTTGTCTCTCCCTCTCTTTCTAGCCGGCCTTTTTTTTTTTTTTTTCTCTCTCTTTCCTGGCCTTTTTTTTTTCTCTCCTGGCTTTCTTCTTTTTTTTTTTTTTTTTTGTCTCTCCCTCTCTTTCTAGCTGGCCTTCTTTTTTTTCTTTTTTTTGTCTCTCCCTCTCTTTCTAGCTGGCCTTTTTTTTTTCTTTTTTTTGTCTCTCCTTCTCTTTCTAGCTGGCCTTCTTTTTTTTCTTTTTTTTGTCTCTCCTCCTCTTTCTAGCCGGCCTTTTTTTTTTTTTGTCTCTCCCTCTCTTTCTAGCCGGCCTTTTCTTTGTTTCTCTCTCTAGCCATTTTTTCTCCTTTTTTTCTTTTTCTTATGGTGTCTGTTTTATATAAGGAATAATCCCAAAAGCATTTTCATTCTTAGAACGTTTTTTCTTGTGTTGTCTGATTAATAAGATTTGTACACTAGTTTCCAGTATGATTTTTATTAAAATTATATTATCTCTTAATCACCAAATATATTTTAATTGGCTTTCTCTGACCTGTGATTCTGAATTTTTTAATAAAATGACTCAAAGTTGCCAATTAAATTTTTGCCCATATAAAGAATGCTGCATTGATTTAAAAGACGATTGTTTGATAGTGCCAAGACTATATTGAATAAAGAATTTCCCATTCTAATAGGCATTTTCTTTGGGTCAGCAAAACATGTTAATGAACACAGTCATGTTGCCGTATGACTTTTTAGCTTCCCCCTGTCCTGCAAATGATCTTTTTATCTTTTTCAATTGCAATGTTCAGACTTCAAAGGTTACAAATGTATCATTCTGCAGTAAGTTTCACCGGCTTTCAGCCCTCTGTAATTCAATACACTTTTTAATGTTTTTTCTTCCTAAAAGGTTAGGCTTTGCTATTAATGTTGTGAGCTGTTCTGGATTTAAAACAATAACTCTGTAACACAATTTTTGGCCTTAAGTAGCAACTGTTATTTCCTATTTGCTTATGCATAGAAAGTATGAAAAATGGCTAATGTTTCCTTCAAACTTTTGTTCTGGAATTTACTAATCCCTGTCTATATCTCTGAGATGAGGTATTATGATTACTTGCATTATTTACATTATTTGGACTGTTATCCTCATCTTCATTACCATATTCACAACATTTCAGCTGTTGTTAATATATAGCAGAAAAAGGGAAAATAGTAAAGACATTAATTTTCATGCAAATTAATCAATAATTAGAAACTGCCTTAAAACAAGAATCTTTTAATTGTTAAATAGCAACATTGGATGAAAGAAAAAGATTTTGTCAGAATATGAAAAATGAGAAACCTATATGAGCCAGTATAGATTTGGTTGGATAAAGCTTCATGCATGGAAGACATGCTTCCAAAATCTATAGAATATGAGTTCAACTCTTGTCTAAAGCTACCTCTTTATTCTAAATTAATGGTTAAAACCATTTCAATAATGAGCAACCAAAATTGGGGCAAAATATTTGTAATTAAAAAAGGTGGATATTGATCTTCCATAGATCTCATTAAATGTAGACGATTAATTTGTGCTTTGGTAATCAGTCATTTCATATAGCTTCAGGTGTGGCAGAAATTAGTTATGTGCCATGCACGATACATGCTTAGCTGATCTTGTATCTTTTGATGAAGCAGATTTTTTCCCTGCAGTAGGTTGTCATTTCTTTCTGTGGTAGACCAGTTGCCATCCAAGTTCTCTCCTGCTATTTACCCATAGCTAGGAGGAGAAGAAGAGGAGTCATACCTTTCCCAAGGGTATTAGCATGTAATTGAATGTAATTGATTCGACTAGAATTTGAACTTAACTCTCTGATTCCTCAATCCGAGCTACTATCCATTACTCTACTGTGCCTCCTCATTGCAGAAATACCTCCCACATAATGGTAAGATATTGTTTTCATTTAGTTAATGTCTTATCATTATGTGGTGGGTATTCCTGCTGCAATTTGAATTTTACAAGTGAATACTGAGACTGAAAGATCTTTAGAATGTTTTAATTTTTCTTTCTTGTCAATCATCTTCTGTTTTTTAATCAGTTATTGACTCAGTGTCAAGTATGTTAAATGAACATCAACACCTTGAAAATGTCTTTCACTTCTAACAAACATATGATGATAATGTCAGAGATGGCCTTGAGGGCATCCCAACAGCATTTTGTTAATGACACTTATTATCTTGGGCCATAATCAGAAACAATACCTTTTAACTTTCATGCTTATAAATTGGTCTTTTCTTTCACTTAAGAATCTGTCAATTCCATCGTTTGTGCTTTCAGCTCTTTCTGACTAATATAACAAAAGTAACTCAACATCTATTTTCAAACAAGTTTTTTCTTTAACAATCTAAATCAGATGTCGGAATCATTTTCAGATATTTATTCTTTCAGATTTGCTGTCTTGTGGGGTAATCTAAACAGGTTTAATTTGAAAATAGTAAGCAAATTCTTTGTTTTGAGGATTTTGTAGATATTTTCCTTATTTCAGGATTTGAAATGACTAAGAAATGTCTTAATTAATTTAATCATAATTTTGTTGTTTTTTTTATATGGCATAGAACTTCATCTTCCATGCAAGCTGATTTTTTCCCCCTGCAAATGTTATCATTTAATATTTAGAAAAGTTTCACTTGAAGAATGAAAATGTATTTTTCTGAATTCATATTCCTCGTCTATATCTACTTTGATTTTTTTTTTTTTTTTTTTTTTTTTTTTTTATCAAAGCCTACTTCTCATATTGTTTCAGCTGTTTGGCAGAACACTGTATAGAGTTTAAGCAAAATTATTCTTACTCTACTGATCCACTTGTTGAAAATTGTAAAAATGTTAACTACTCTAAAAAGACAAGTTTACCAAAATTCCCATGATTCTGTAAATCATCTCAACAGCTTTTTCAATTGAGTTCAGTTAAATGGTTTGAGAAATGGCTTTCTTCTGGCTTCTCTGCTTTTTTTTTTTTCTATTTCTTTACACAAGAGATGAACTGTAGAGTAACATAATTCATGGTTGAGAATGAGATTCTCAATTTCACTATTTGACACTGAGGGTCCAGTATCTCCTTTGTAAATGTGTGCATATATATATATATATATATACATATATATATATATATATATATATATATATATATATATATATATATATATATATATATAGCTCTATCCCTGTTATTTAACTCATAAATATATCCTACCTTAAAACTATATTTGTATTGTTTGGTCTATTAATTAAAATCTTAATGAATAAACTTTTGGGCAAATACTATATAATCCATGTGAAATGGTTATAATTTTTGAGAGAAAAATAATGGAATTTTGATTCTTAGTTTGTTGATTGAGTTGGAACTGTATTTCTTTACTTATAAAATCCATGGTAATGAGAATATTGAAATTTGTTTCTATTCCTTGAGTTTCTTCTTTGATCCACATATCATTGATAACTGACCAGACATTTTGGTAATCCCATATATTCTATATTATTGAGGGGGAAATAATTTTTCTTTTATGCATCACTCTTTGGAAATGGCTGAACTGGTCTTGGGTAGGGCAAATATTCCCTGATGGATTTTATTTTAGTTCATTCAAGTAATTCCAAGTGTTATCTTTTGAATAAGATTATTGAAATTTTAAAAGTGGGATTTATTCAGTTTTTTATTTGTGATACGAGACAAATATTTCAGAAGTTCAAAATTTAGGTTTTCATGAATGATTTTGTTTGCTTTAAACTATTTTGACTTGATATAAAAAAGGTCATTTTTGGATGAGATTGTCACCAATAAGGAAAAATGAATTTATTATGAAAATCCATTACAAAATAATGATTAAGGACAAACTTCAACATGAAAATGGATTCTACTGAGGAGGAAGAAAAATAATTCTCGATGTTTGCTAGCATCCAAAATGAATTTTTTTTTATTAATTGCCCAAATTCTTATGGTGAGTAGTTGGCTTGTTTAAATAACACATTCAAAGAGAACTACTTTTTCTGCTCAAAGAATTTGTTGCATGACAAAAACCCATACCTATTGTTGTATATTCAATACTGTGAATGATTACAGGCCTGGGATAAGTTCTTTTATATGTGACATATTCTTCTGACTTGTTGGCAGTTTTTTTTTTTTTTTATCGTTGCACCCCCAAGTAAAGTAATAATGCCACTAAGTTGCAAGGGGTTACTGAGTAAAAGAATATGAGAAAAAGAAAAAAAACATTGCAGATTTTTCTTTGTATTTTATCAAGAACAAAATTCTAACAATTTCAAGATATGGAAAATTTACTTGGAGGATTTGTTTTATGATTGAATGCACAATTCAACTGAAATAGAGAACCAGAGGAAATACTTTAATGATTGATGCTGTGAATTTATATGAATAAAAGATTTTACAAAAGAAAATGTAAACTTTTGAAATAACTTGATAATATTTATGCTTGTAAGATATTACCAGCATGAAGAACTCAGTCTGCCAACAAAGTCCAAATTTTGGCTCCAATTATGTTCACTTAACACAGATGCTTTTTGCTTAATGACATAAATGCTCTTTTTTTAAGAATTTAAAAACAAAAATTGATATTTTCTATCTGAATTGCTGGGGTGAGGGATGGGGGGGTTATCATTATTCAAATTATTTACATTTGGACTAATGTCCTCCATGCTTGTTTTTATTGCAACGTTTCAACCCTTGTGCCCTCTGGTTTCCTCCAGCTGTTTGTTAATCTGAGTAACCTGCAATCTGAACCATCATTTAATCTACAGGGGTAGACTGTCCATGTTCCTGGATAGGGTCAGTCTATCAATGTAGATTAATTAAAGGGTTCAGTTCAAAAGTACCTGAAGGTTACCTGGATTGACAAACACATGAAGGCCAGAGGATACAACAGCTGAAATGTTGTGCTAAAAACAACAAAGATGAGATAATAGTCTGTATGTAAATGTTCCTTTTTAATTTTTACACATTTTATAAATTTAACTCACCTGTAAAAAAAAAAAAAAAAAGAAAAAAGAAGTATATGCAGTTTCTTATCTATTTTGATTCTGGTGCCAAACTTGAACTGATAAGTTGGATAGACTTGGATTTTATTTCAGCCAAATATTTCCAGGAAGTGAGTTATTCCTCTTTTTGCAGCTTTAGATAAAGTGTCAGATTAGCAGCTGCATAAACAAACCAGATCTTAGGTTAGTGATGAGATGATTGGAAGTATCTATCTAAATATTCATACGCAGCAGCTATGAGCAATGTCATAATTTTTTTTCTCTCTTATTCTTATTATAAAACTCATGCATGTCATTTCCTACTTAGTAAATATGATAAAAGCCGTCTGTCAGCAAAGGTGTTGAATTCCATACAACCATTATGTTTTTCCAGTTTGTGTTTATTTTTCCTTCTGCTAAAAACATCCTCATCTGAATGGTAAGTTTCTTTCAGTTACCATTTCAATCTTTATAAAACTTAATAAATTCACCTCAAGGAGTTGAGATCCTCAAACCTTGTGTCTCTTCTATTAAAATTTTCTGTAAATGGCAGATGGTTCAATATGATGATTACTTTCTCATGAAGGTTGACAATAAATGTAACAGTTTATTACTGTCTTTGTCAATGCATATAAAATGTGTATGGGTCATTTCCCTCTGTTTTCTTTGTCATCAATCAAAGCATGATAGTGATTATAGCTTTTTTGTTAAGCTGTCTGGTAATAATACAAAGTGCAAGGGGAAGTGGATTCATGCCTTTGCTGAAAACAAATGTTAGTGTAACATAAATGCAGTTCTGATCAATCAAATTGTAAACCCTGCTTACAAATTCCATTTTATGCACTAACAATTATTGTTCTGTACTTCGTATTAATTACAGGTAATAAATCTTTTTTCAAGAAATGGAGTTGGATTTAAAACAAGTTGAATTCCTCATTAACAATACCTTTAGAACCATACTTATAAAGATGATCAATTATAAAATAAGATACTATAAAATGCAACATCAAATTTTAGTTTTCAAGAAAAAAATGTAGTTATATTATTTGAAGATGTCTTGTTGCATGTTTAATCAATTATAGTAAAGTTATCTGCCCTTGAATCATGATGTATACTTTTTTATGCATTGAATTTCACTCTATTAAAATTTCATTAAATGTTTTTGAAAAAAATATACACCCTTTTGAGACTCACAAGATATAAAGTGAAGATGAATAATAATGAAGAAATGAGATTGACCCAAATAAGCAAATGTATTGGATGAAAAATAGTTTCTTTGTTTAAACAAAAACAAAATGATTAAAAAAAGAGTAAATCATTGAATTTAATACATTTAAACAGATACAATGAGAGGAAAAATAATATATATGTTTAAATATGGGGAAAACTAAATGTTGAAGCTAAAGTAAATTTTAGAAATTTATAAAATAATAGAATTGTAAAATATTTGAGGTATGCCATATTTATGGGTAGAAGTACTCAATATCACAGCAATGTTCAACACAAAAGGCAGTCGATTGACAAGGAAAAATCTCTACAACTAATCCTAAAGAAAGTTAGTGGGATCATCAGTGAATTATTTAGAGTTCTTATAATGCAATGAAACACTAAATGCACATTTAAACGTCCAGCAGTTGCAACATGTCCATAAAAGTTTGATGGAATATCACCCTGTGTGTGTCAATAAGAAAGATGTTATTCCATGACAATGCAAGGTCTCATGCAACAAGAGAATAATAGGAAAAAAAAAATCTTGAACCAGTTTGGTCTGTTCTATCCTACCTGACACATTCACTTGACCATGATCCAGCTGATTATTACATTTTTTTCAATCATGGGAAATGCTTTGATGTGTAAACTTTCTCTAATGAAAATCAACTTTTAAGTGTACATAAACAATTTTCACATCATAACCTGCGTAATTTTACTCAACATGTATTGAAGAACTGTCTGATAAGTGGCAAGCAGTCATTTCAAATAATTGTGAATATAGAACTGAATAAAATCTAATTGTACTTTGGTTTTTGAAGAATAATATCGACAAGCAGAAATGAAAATTATTTATGACTCGACCTAAGATAATCTTGTACAATTCAGTCAAATTTATAATAAGGCTTATAAAAAATATTGAGTTTCTTTATAAGAAAATTGATTTGTTTTTTCTTTTGTTTGTTTATTTTTTGTTTCTTTTACTTGTTTTTTGTTATATATTTCTGTATGGAATCCTTCTCGATATTATTTATTTATTGGATTTTTAGAAAACAAAACTATCTGAATTTGTGTGATGAGTTATTATTTACACTATTTGCATGAGAACTATTGTCCTCATATTTGTTGGACTGATGGAGGACACAATACTCAAAACATTATGATAACAGCAACAACAAAGATGGGGATAATAATCTGTATTTAAATAATGTAATTATTCATCTACGTTTTTACTTTGCTGAGTGTTGACTGGAAATTCTTTATTTTTTGTTGGTGGTCTTGATGGCTTTTGAAGGCCAGGGCTGTGACCATTTAACTGACCCCAACACCTATTCCATCCCAAGAGTTGAAAACTAATCCTCTTTCATTAACAAATGAACATTTGTTACAAGTGAAATTTCAGTCTTTTCTGAAAATACAATCATTTAATATGCCAGTATCTTATTTAAAATGAAGATTTACTGAGGCAGTATGTTTTTTTCTTTTTCATACCACCATAGCTATCAATTATATGATATTTGGAGATCAATTTTAAACATGTCTGTGGAGATATATATAGTTTTATTAACAATAAGCCTTTGGGGTAAAACTTTCTTGAGATACATTTCTGTTTACCTTCTTTTATGTCTTTGATTTCTTATTGTCCACCAACTGTGGCTCATTGTTTAGCCTTAGTTACCTGAGCAGAGGTCAGTATTGCTTTTAGACAGTTTATCTGAATTTGGAAATGGGCCAGGTAGTTGTGTGGAGGACCTATAGAAAAACCGCAAATCTTATGACATTGTTGCTTTTTTGTTTTTCTCACTTCCTTTTTTTTTTTTTTTCTGTAATTGGTTGCTTGTTAAATAAAGCTATTCTTGATTTAATGTTTATTTGATTCTTAAAAAGCAAGGTAATTATTATTTACTGCTGTTAATTTTTCAAAATAAAATATCCTGCAACAATTATCTGACATTAACATTTCCACTTTTCCACTTGACAAAGAAATTCTCTTTATACAAACTTCTTTTATGACTTTTAATAAAAGACAAACGTCACTAAACTCACAAAACTCTCTACTGTAGTTATCTAAGCATTGCTTGATAACAAAACACTAGACTTAGTCTTTAACAGAAAGTTAGGATCAGCGTTTATTAATTTTTAGATTTCATCAGATTCTTTTCATTTTGAAATCTTTCCTGTTAGATACAAACACAAATCAAATTTATTGCAGTTGAATCATTTAAGTATTTCTTTGTGTTTTAGAAATTTATTAACTCCATCCGTTTGCATTTTTCTAGATATGAAATCTTTTGTGAAAGGTAGCAAGAATTGATTAATTAGCAAATATTACAATTTTTAATCTTTAATTTATGTGAGCAAATTTCAACATTAAAATCTACTGAACCTTGACAATCCCTTTCTACTTTTGATTGTCAAAGGTCAAAAATTAATGCAAGTCTTCACTAAAAATAATATATATATATATATATATATATATATATATATATATATATATATATATAATCTCCATTGAAATGAATATATGAATCAATTACTAGGTTTACTGTTAGAAAAGTTTGTTCACTGTGTCATGCCAGACAATTCTTGTCAGAATCTCTCTGGCACATTCATAAATCTACCATTTATCTGTGCATTGGATACTGCAGTTATATCTGGTCTTGTGCTCCTATATATCTCTACATTCTTGACAAAATTCAAAGAAGGGTCTGTAATTCTGACCTGGCATCTCGACTTCAGTCACTTTCTCCACCATTGTGCTATGGCTTCCCTCTGTCTTTTCTACAAATATTTTTGTGTCAATTGTTCTCATGAGCTGTTGTTTTTTTTTGTGCCGCGACTGCATAAATTTAAGCATGCTACTAGATTGGCACTTAGGTTTCACCATTTTACTGCTGAACTAGCTGGGCACATCTGCATGTTTCTATTCTATGTTTCGTTTATCGCATTTCTCATCTAAAGAACTCCCAATTTTTTGCTTCTCAGCCATCTAAAATCTGCAAAAATTTAAATGCAACATTGCTATCTTCTGTCTTCCTGAACCCTGTTCTTTTATTGTCTTTTTCCTCACTTTTCCTCACTAAAGTCTTCTCATTCTCTTTCACTCCCTTTAACCCCATGTGTCCTAGTGGTATTATTGCTTTGCTTTGGAATGAAATGATTAAAAATATCTACACAAACATGGTTGGTAAAAATGCTCTTGAGTGAGTGGCCAGCTATTATATATATATATTACAGTTTCAGCATTTATATTTAAACTTGCTTATCAAATTATCATTTCTGTATTATTTTAATAAAGAATCAAGTATTTGGTTGCTCAAAAAAGATGTTTTTTAAGTTCTTAAATAAAAAAAAAAAAACAAAACTATTTACTTTGTTTGGACTGCTGTCTTCATGTTTGTCATATTCAAAATGTTTTGGCTGTTGTATACTCTGGTCTTCTTCAAGTGAGATACGCTAAAATTTTGAACCAAACCCTTTATTTCATCCACTGGGGTAGATTGTTCTAGTTCTACATTCCATGCCTTTTCTGCATATCTCAGTTTCCGTTATTTCCCTTTAGTAACTCAGTCTTTCAGGTTTTCTTCACCTCTGCTGTGGCCAAGTATTGAACACACAACTCTTTAGGTCTTGTCAACTGAGCCAAATGTCTTTGGTTGAAGTAATCCAGTGATTTGATTGTGAATATAACAATAAAGGCGAGGACAGCAGTCCGAACAGTGTAAATAGTTACAATACCTCATCTCAGAAATGTAGACAAATCTTAAGTAAAAGACATATTTTTATTACAACACTTTATTGATGCTCTGTTTTTTGTCATCTTTCAAGCAACTTCATGTTTCTATACTTTCAGTATCTTTAACTGTTCTCAAAGAATTGCAGTCTTCAGGGAATTGAAGCACAATTTACTAGGATTTTTTTTCTATCATTAAAAAAAAAAAAAAAAAAATGCACACTATAACACTACTATTATTACCCAAGTAATATTTCTGGAGGTGTCAATGACCATATGCTCAGTTACCCTCTCTCTTTTCTATTGGATGCTAGAGACAAGACATTAGCTTGAATTAGATTAAGTACAGGGAAAGGTGAATTTATGCTTTTCCTAAGGATATTTGCATCACCCATTCACACACCCTGTATTGGTGTTTGATGACTGTCTTTGGATGACTTATATATATATATATATATATATATATATATATATATATATATATATATATATATATACACACATTTCATTGAATACGACAAACAAGGTGCTTTGATTTAGTTACAGTATCTTGTGTGATCTAATAATTTTTTTCTTTTTGGATGATAAATTATATAAAAACAGTCCAATAGTTCTTTTTATCTGAGCGATTTCTGCTAAACATTTAGCCATTTTCAAGGTTGAAATATATTAACAACAAGAAATAGTTTGTATGTATTTATATAATGTTTTCATTTTCAAAACATGGTCAAGATATTGTGCCCATGATCATAGTTTATATTATTGAGTGTTTTTTTTTTTTATATTTTTTTTTATTTTTTTTTTTTTTTGTTATTAAGGCTTCCATTATTTTTGGCCTTTTTTGCATGAAGATGGTGCTATTATATTTGTGTTGTTAACAAGTATGTTACGAATAGGGTCCGGTAGGTCTCCATGTGTATCTAAATGAGACCTAATTGAGTTATAGTCAGAAAGGTGTAGTGCGAGTCTTTGTGTCAAACATGTTGTAGTATGACCTATATAATTATTTACAAATTTTCATTGATCAGGAATACAATTCCTTAATGGACATTAAAAAAAATAAATAAATAAAAAATAATAAACTTCCTTTCTTAGATGTTCTCGTTGATTTTAGTAATAATACTTTTACAACTTCTGTTTATAAAAAAACAACTAGTAAAGACTCTTGCCATCTTAATTTCTCTAGTGAATGCCCTCTTAGATATAAAATAGGTGTTATTAAAAATTTCCCCAAGAGAGCGCATGAAAATTCATACTCTCACATGCTTTTCCTTAAAGAATTAAACAACATAAAACAAACGCTTATTAATATTGAATTTCCTAATCAATTGTTGGATTTTCATATTAGTTTTTTTTGTCTAAGGTAGCTAACAGCAATGGCAAGAATAGCAACATAAATAATATTGATAATTTTTATAAAAATCAAATGAACAAAAATTATAAACAAGATTAAAGTAGATTAAGAACATAAAAAAATGCACAACACCAGTTGACAATAGCAAAAAATATTAGATTAATTATTTATTACAAAAAATTTAAAACCTCTAACCTTATAGTTAAAAATAAGAATTCACCTCTTAGAACAAAATTAAATAGGGCAAATATTATTTACGAATTTAAATGCCCATTAAGGAATTGTATTCCTGATCAATCAAGTTAAGAGTTAAAAAGGAGGTAGGTGGCAAAATTCCAAAATTAAAAAACACATTTGTAGGCATGTCTTGATTAACTCTCAAATGAGCTAGAGAATTGTTTTCTGATTTCCCAAGTAAATCATTTTCATCATAAGTTATTTAACATCGCCTGATGAGGGACAACTTTAAAGTTTCGAAACATGGAAATTTTTGTGTGGCAATGTAAAATATTATAATACAAATATTATATATTCATCCAAACAAGTTTTAATAAAAAGAATTGTCAAGGTCTGTCTGTTTAATTTTTTTACAAGAATTTATTAAAACCTGTTTGATTGTAATCCACTGACAACATCAGTCTAATATTTTATATTTTGGTCTATTTAGCAGTCACATGTCCAGATCAAATTCATAGAGAAAATGTCCAAAATTTGTTTTTCTTCAAGGTCTTTCAACCGTCTCTAGTCATTATCAAGAAGTTTAATGCTAGAATAAAAAAAAGTTTATTAATTTTATCCTGGTATATTTTTAGAAAGATAATTTTAATCTGTTTATAACAAATGCAAGTGACATCATGTGTAAAGCATATTGTAACGCAATGTAACAGACATAAATTTTTCTTAAAAATGAATTCATTAGTGTTTGTCACAAAACTTGGAGCTTTCTTGGTAAAGGTATTCTTTAATGTGAGTTCTTTCATTGTTATAAGAATACCTTCAACTATTTTAAATCTTGTTTTACAATTTGTGCTATATAGTCTAGTATATGTTTGATATTAATTGTCATTGTATGGGCTTATGTAGTGTGTTAATCAATATGTATATGAACTTTATGGTTTTGATAAATGACATGTTAACCTACAAGAGTGTTGTAGTTGTGTGACCAATGTAAGAATGAGTATATTATTGTTTGCTTTGTTTTTTTCATCTGCTTATTGTAACTAGAAAAAAAATTAAGGGCTGTTTGTCCAAAGGTTCAGTTTTTGGTGTCACACCATTAACATTTGCTTCTGACACTGTGGGCTAACATAAGTAGATGTCATTACTTTCAGAGCAACCCTGGGTTGGTGTATATGTGGAGTGAATTGATGCTATGTTTTGTTATGTAAATTACAATAAAGTATTATATCTTAATATAAATATTTTTAATATTTTTTTTGAGGGGGGTTAAAAAAAATAAAAAGCATTTGCCCAACTGTGCCAACTTCCAAGTCACTTAAGGTGCAGACTTCATGCCACTGATCTACAACAAAAGAACCTCAAATGCTCTTGGTTATTTTAGCAATTACTTCAACACAAACCTGAATTAATAAATTGTATCAATTTAATTTGCCTAATTACTGTGACAGATAGACACGCACGCACATGTGCATATATATATATATATATATACACACACACACACTTAATTTTCCTCTGTGTGAAGTGAAGTTTTTTTTTCTATCTATCCAAACAAATTTTTGTCCACTTCATTCTGGTATCCGTTACTGTTTTTACTCTTTCAAATACTTTTTTTTTTAATTTTTTTTTTTATTCATTTTGGTAGGTGATGTATGCTGTGATGATTTGCTTTTGTATTTATCTTAAGATGTGTAGGGCTAATAATTTTGAAACAGCAGAACTTTAAACCTTCATAAGCTTCATTCTGCTTATTTGTTCATTACACATTAGTTATTAGTTTCTGCAGTTATTTGTTTTTTTATTATATTTCTTTTATATTGCTAAAACAGGAGAATTATAAATATTTGAACCTAGTCTTCTAAGCTCTCTCTCTTCATTTTCAGTGATTTATTGTTGTCTATTGAGTTGTAGTCTGTAACAGTAATGGTAGTATTAAATTTCATAATCGAGAATAATACTGCTATGTAGTCCTAGTTAGTCATAATACGCTGAAAGTGTTATGAGGTCACCATAATATGCATAAAAATTAGTTAATAAAAAAAATAAAAAGTAGCAAAAAGATGAAATAGAAAAAAATATGCAGAAATTATTGATTTTTGAAAGAATTTTAAGAAATACAAAACTTTTTAGTATGTATATAAAGGTGGCTAGATATTTAATCAGATTCGGTTAATATGGTCTCTAGAGATGATCAAATATCACCTATTAGCAAAAGTTTGAAAAATTACCTTGATGGTTATTGCTTTATGGAAGGCACCTCATATAGGCATAATTGTGTATATACATGCACGCATGCAAACTTATTAACATATCATGTTGAAAAACTGATTCTCATATGATTACCAAACTTAAGCAATGTTGAGCCTGATCAGTATCTACATAGGTGACTGCTTGGGAATGCCAGGTGTAAGATTATGTAATAGGTAATGGCTAGGAATTGGAAATCTGAGAGCCAAGTTCCAATTCCAGCCGGGCTTGTCATATTCACTTATACACAAATACCCTTGGGAAAGGCATGAATCTGTCTCTTCTCTACCCCTCCCCAAGCTATGGATTTTCTTACAATCGAAAAATATTTTCTGGCTTTAAATAACCTGCAAAAGGTTGAAAAGCCTTAAAAGAAAAAATCTGTTTCTCTCTCAAGATTTGATTTTACTGTCAGTATTTTGCAAGATCAGCTCCTTTTCCCTTCTATGCAAACAATTTCATCCTAACGGCTGTTGGCTGAATTGCATTCTATACAAAACTGTCAAAGAGAAATCATGTAAGTTGAAGAAAAATTGGTTTTTCCATTTGGTTGCTTGGATGGAATGTTTTCTATTTACTCTGAAAATTATGGTGTCCATATTTTGCTTTAAGCAAAATGGCTCTCAGCATAAAGGATTTATCTTGTTTTTATCAACAAAATTTTTGTAAAAATGTGAACAAATACGTTTCATCATTTTCTGCGTGTTGTGTTGAAAACAAGATTTCACCAGTAAATCATGTAGTGAAATGATTTCTAGGATGCACAGAAATGCTTTACTATAGGATGAAAAATGGGGAGGTGGGATTAATTTTTTTTTTTTTTTTTTTTTTAAACAATGTTCACTCTGTGAAAAGCCCAAGCGCCACTGGAGATAGAGTTACAGAGCAAGTGGCACAGTTTATGCAGATAAGTGCAGAAGATAAGTTAACTTAGACTTGAACAGGTTAACAGTGTAGTGATTGGGAAGGCATCTTCTTGGGAGTCAGTTCCACAAAGCAGCAGTTTGTGGGATGAAGCTGCTTAAGTGGAACTTTTATCTCACCAATGGAATATGAAGGAAATGAGGGTGGTTTGTTACAGTGGGTGTGGCATGGCGGGTTTTAGGCCCACTCACTCTACAATGTCGATGAGAATGATATGTGTAAAACCAAACACCCTTAACTACATATATTTTGGGTTTGAATGCAGTCGGTGCTGATATAAAAGGAGGTCTAACTTTTACTCTGACTTCTTGAAATTGCAACAAAAGTAAATTTGATGTATTTTAATAAATCCCCTCATGTTATCAATATTAAGTCATATTTAGTGTTACAGTTTTCCATTTTAATTCTAGTTTTAAACAAGTTACAATCTTATTTGACTAATCATAAAAATATCTACGAGTTTAGCTGGTCAATACTAATAAGATTTTTGAAAATAAACAAAATTAGTCTTCTTTTTTTTTTCTTTTTTTCTTTTCTTTTTTCTTTTTCTTTTTTTTTTTCTTTTTTTTTCTTTTCTTTTTTCTTTTTCTTTTTTTTTCTCTTTTTTCTTTTTTTTTCTTTTCTTTTTCTTTCTCTTTTTCTTTCTCTTTTTCTTTTTTCTTTTTTTTCTTTTTTTCTTTCTCTTTTTTCTTTCTTTTTTTTTTTTTCTTTTTTTTTCTTTTTTTCTTTCTTTTTTTTTTTTTTTTTTTTCTTTTTTTTCTTTTTTTTTTCTTTCTTTTTTTCTTTCTTTTTTTTCTTTCTTTTTTCTTTCTTTTTTTCTTTCTTTTTTTTTTTCTTTCTTTTTTTCTTTCTTTTTTCTTTCTTTTTTTCTTTTTTTTTTTCTTTCTTTTTTTCTTTCTTTTTTTCTTTTTTTTTTTCTTTCTTTTTTTCTTTTTTTTTTTTTCTTTTTTCTTTCTTTTTTTTTTTTCTTTCTTTTTTTCTTTCTTTTTTTTTCTTTCTTTTTTTTTTTCTTTTTTCTTTTTTTTTCTTTCTTTTTTTTTTCTTTTTTTCTTTTTTTTTTTCTTTTTTTTTTTTTTTTTTTCTTTTTTTTTTCTTTTTCTTTCTTTTTCTTTCTTTCTTTTTTTTTTCTTTCTTTTTTTTTTCTTTTTTTTTTTTTTCTTTCTTTTTTTTTTTTTTTTCTTTTTTTTTTTCTTTTTTTTTCTTTTTTTTTTTTTTTCTTTTTTTTTCTTTTTTTTTCTTTTTTTTTTCTTTTTTTTTTTTTTTTTTTTTTTTTTTTTTCTTTTTTTTTTCTTTCTTTTTTCTTTCTTTTTTTTTTTTTTTTAAAAGCAAACCAATGGGTATACAGAAAAGATTCCATTTCTAGCACTTGTCAATAATTTTGCTTGTCCAACAAAACCTGCATTCTTTAAACTATTTATATTTGGACTATTGCCTTCATTATTGTTTTTTTTATTTTTTTTAATCATAACATTTTAATTGTTGGACCCTCTGACCTTCCTCAGGTCTATATTGATCTGGGTAATCTACAGGGAATTCTGAACTGAACTATTTATTTCATTTATAGATAGGCAGTGGAACAAGAACTGTCTATGTTTAGGGATATTGTCTTATTTTTGGTACTGCTTAGTTATTGCTTACCTATTTCCACTGAGTACAACTACACACTGCCCAACTTAGGGACTGAACTCACAATTGCTATGACACCAAATTCACGAACCAACATTTTAATTCATTAGGTCATTGTGACATAGTGGAAACAGGGTAAGCAATAACTGAGCAGTACTAAAAATTAAGAACTAGACAAGGTATCCCTTGGCATGGGCAGTGGAATGAGAACAGTCTACACTTCCAACCACCCAGATTAAATAAAGGGTTCAATTCAGAATTTCTTGTAGGTTGTCTGGATTCACATGCACTTGGTTGAAGGCCAGAGGACATAACAGCCAAAATGTTGTGATAAAGATAATAATGATCAGGACAATAGTCCAAATATAAATAGTGTAAATAATAACTCCTCATCTCAGAAATTCAGTCGGAAAAACAGCATTTATGGATTTTTTATTTTTTAATTTAGTTATCTAACTGAGCATTTGAGCAATGATAAGGTCTTAGAGAGGTTACAAACAAGGAGAAGGCCCATACTGGGTATGACAATAAACTGCATCTGCGTCCTGGGTAAGACGATAAACTACGTCCGGCAGCAAGGCCTCAGATCAGGAGGCTTTGAGGAGCATGGAACCTCCTCTTAATTGCTGGTGTTTCCAGATCCATCCTGACCCGGGGTGGTAGCACCTATTAGGGTCCCAGCTATGGGCAAATAGTTAACCTCAAAACTGAGGTGAAAAGCATTATAAAAGTGTAAAAATAGGTTTTAATACCAGAAATAAATTTTTGAAGAAAAAAAAATATTACCAGCAATAAATATTTGAAAAAAACTATTACCAGCTATACATTTTTGAAAAGAATTATATTACCAGCTATACATTTTTGAGGAAAAAAATATTAACAGAAATGGATATTTGACAAAACAAAAATATTACCAAAAAAAAAAAAAAGTTGTCGGCATTAAATGACCCATTGAGGTTGATACAAAACAAACCAAGGAGAAGGCTTATACTTCAGAAAGAGAAAGCTGAAGTTTCTGGGACATATAATGAAGAAGGAGGACTTGGAGAATCTGATACTCACAGGGCGAATAGAGGGAAAGAGAGACAAGTGAATGCAGCATGTCACATACCTGATGAGCTTGGGTAGGTGGATGACAGAACATGGTCTCAGGATGGAAGCAGAGGGAAGGAACTTGTCGAGAGCTGCAAGGGATAGAGGGAGGTGGAGAGCCATGATCGCCTACATCCTGAAAGGACATGGCACATAAAAAGAAAGAAAAGATCTACACTTCTGGATGCTCGATACTTAAGAGTTTTAAGTTTTTGTTTTTCTACACTTCTAGTTTGCTTATAAAGATGTTTGTAGCAATTAATACTGCCATTTAGAAGTTGTTTTTTTTCTTTTTTTAAGAACTCCCAGATAGTTGGAATGTGTTCTTATTTTGTTAATGTCTTCAGTTCAGTCCTCAAACTAATTCACTTTGGAGGAGACCATTTTTTTTCTCTCCTCTTTTACTTAAATTAGTTCCTCTTTAATTATACTTATCCAACTCCTCCTCACCCTTCCCCACCCTCATTTACATCACGCAACCAGCCTGGCCATGTAAATGTCCAATTAATATTTGCACCAATTGTTAGTCTAATTATTTGCTTAGAGTATCTACTTTTGTAAATTATAAAAATAACTTGAACCCTTGTAAGTTGAAGATAAATCTGCTCTCTCTCTCTCAACCTGTGCCACTCTCAGCAGGTGAAGGTGCAAGATTTCACTTACCCTCAATCTTCTAGAATTAATTCTGATTATAATGGCTGTAATCTATGTTCCTGTTGTTAACATTTGAGACAAATAGATCAATGGATTACCTACTGTGTCTAATCCTAAGTCTTGAAATCAATATTTCCTTAGTAGTTACCGTTTTAGGTAAATGAAAATCTGTGCTGTCTGCTAGAATAATTTCTCTTTATCATTTGTCCATTCTTCTGAAGTCTTTTACTCAAGGCTTCAGCTCAGACAGAGCATAGGACAGGTAGCTGTGAGGTCACTTTGTACCATGTTTCTTTGCCCATTGATTTAGGGATATGTTTAAGTGGAGGAGGTGAGAGTTGGTAATTTGATTTAATTTCAGTTTTTTTTGCTGTGTATCTTTTTACAGACTTGTTTGGGAGAAGGAAAAATTATTTCAAATTTTGAGAAGATTCAATAGGTTTGATTAAATTTTGAAAAATATTGGAGTAAAAATGTTGGTTATAACAATTTTTAACTTTGTGACATTATTCATTTTTTTATCTCTTTAGATATTAATGAAACAAAATCCAAAGGTTCTTACTCTAAAGAAGATTTATGCAAATAGTGAAATCCTAAAAATGAGATTTTAAAGTACTGTCATTTCTATTTCTCAGCAAGAGAAATGTTCTCTCATCTCATATTCTGTCAATAATGCTTGTCATAAATCCTGACCACAGACAATACCTTTTTGATTTTAGAGAACAATATATTAAGTGCCAATGTAAGTGGAAAAAATAGAAAATTTTGTACTTAATACAATTTTTTTTGTTGTTGCTTTTCTTCCTTTACTGCAGGCAATGTCTACTGTTAAGCAGGGTCATGTTTGCATAGCACTGAATCCAATGAACATTTAATAAGAAAAATGACCTTTGCCCTTGTAGACCAGGTTCAAATGTAGGTGGATCAATAATTCAAATTTTAATTTTTTTTTCAGTATTAGTTTATTTTAAATAACATAATTAAAGGAGTAGAAAAAACAAAACAAAACAATCCCCATATAAAATATGGACTGCCTCATTACAAAAAACATATATTTAACAAAATTTAATTGTGTAATAGTCAGCCTTAATTCAGTACCTGAATATTGCATTGTACATGGAACACAAACTCATGCTACTGGTGAGGAAATGTATGTATATTTATTAAAATATATATATATATATATATAAATTTTTTGTAATCCTATGTTCCTGTGTCATAAATCAATCAACTTTTGTTTCAAAGTAATGAAAGAGGCATGAATTTGTTTTACTTTTTGAAAAATTTCACCCCACTCTGAAAAATCAATTTCATCCTATATTCTATAAGGTTTAAAAATAAAAACATTTCAGAAGCTCTGTTTCGTAATTGAATTGAACTTATGTATTTTTTAATGCATTTAGCAGTTTGTAGCTATAGCATAACATACAAACTTACAGAAAAACAAAGACAAGTTCTAAATGGTTCCAGAACGTAATAGTACTACTATTATATACAATTTTAGATATTTCCTGTTGGGGGATGACATTTTTTGAAAAATAAACTGAATTAAACAGTTCTTCATTATTTGTTAACAAAAGTTCATTGAATTATGATAAGGAAATCAATTTTTACAAAAAGTCAAAAACCTAAAATATATATATAATAATGGACTCTCCCTTCAGTTTCAACATATTAGGATCTGACAACTTAATTGATTCAGTTATGAAATTTTGTGCAATAGTCTTAAGTGGCACTTAAGACCCTCTAGTGATTTAAAGGCGGACGCATATGGAGCAAGAGTAAGGATTGTGGGATGAGATCACTGTTAGATTGGCTGACCTTTTAGATCTTGCTCTTGCTTGAAGACAATTCAGACAAGCTGATTGAAAACTGCTGAGTCCACTAAAACACGTTGATCTTCATTCTACTCTCTCCAAGAATGAGTGCTCAAGGGTGTTATGAGGTATATTGACAGCTGACAAGTTGCTCTTCAGCTTGTTTTTGTATCTTAGCCATGGACGTCCTACATTTCTGTAGCCCTGATGTAACTGGCTGTACATTGGGATCTTGGGTATTCTGTCATCAGGCATTCTCAAGACATGACCAGTCCATCGTAACTGAGACTGTATGAGAAAACTCTTGATTCCTCCAATAATAAAAAGGTCTACATTAGATGTCCTATCTTGAAGGTTAACTCCGCAGATGGCACACAGACAGCTTTTATGGAAAACATCCAGCTGGCATATATGGTAGCTGTATGGATTCCACGACTCTGAGCTGTACAAAAGGATGACAAGAACAACAGCTCTGTAAACCTGAATTTTTGTATCCAGTCAAATACCCTGCTCATTCCACAAGCGATGGCGAAGTTTGCCAAAAGCACTGGTAGTCTTAGCGATCCAATGTATGATTTCATCATCTAAAGTTCCACTGTAGTTGACTTTGCTACCAAGATAGGTGAAAGACTTTACATAGTTCAGGGCTTTGTTTTCTACTTTCAATGGTCTCTCTGGAAATTTGTAGACCGGTGGTTTTTGTTTTTCACCGCAGAATTGCTTCGGAGTAGGACAAGGTTGGTGCACTACTTCAGTTTTCTTTATGTTAAGTGTAAGACCAAATGCTTTACATGCAGCAGAGAAATGATTTGTTAGATGTTGGGCCTCCTCAAAGGATGTCGCAACAAGAGCGGCATCATCTGCAAACAACAAATCACGGAGAGATATACATATATATAGTGACAAAAATCAACTGTTATCATAGTGTGGGCTACTGTTGCTTCTGATGACTTAAAATTGCTCTTGGTGTTCACTGAAGAAATGAAAGTGAATAGCAGTCTACCAGCAGTTGTTGGAAAGAGATTGTGTTTTCAGTCACATTTTGAAGTTGCTATATCTTCACTCTCACACATAAAGGCCAATTTAATGCAAAACTGGAGCAAGATAGATTTCTTTGGATTTTTGACAAGTTAATTTGGCCTCTTGGCATTAATCCTATGATATTTGTGATATGGCCCATATTGGAGAGCAATAATTCCTGTATCTCATACTTGAGCGTGTCAGATCTGAAAGAAGCTCTTATGACGTTGTAGTACAATTTGAACAAAGAGATGGTGAAGAAGTCATGCACTTCAGTGGAGATGAGATTAAGGACTGTGGTTAAAGCAAAGAGTAGCCATTTTGAATTGTAAATATATGTAAAATATTGTCAATAAATATAGCAACCTGTAAACTTCCATTAACTAAAACTTATTTTATGGTAAATGAATAATGGGTAAATGTATATGCCACACCCATTGTGTGTGTGTGTATATATATATATATATATATATATATATATATATATATAGTGTGTGTGTTCAAAATAATAGTTTATTTTTTTCTTTTTAAAATGCTCCTTTTTCGTCCAACACTCAAAAAAAAAAAAAGTACTGAACTTGCTTATTAAAAGAAAACTATGAATTTTGAATGAGCTAATTCATAAATGAACATGGCTGCTTAGTTGACTAATTGGTTTTATATTCAAGGATAGGTTTGGTGAAAACAGTGAGTAGCCTATCTAACAAGCTTGAGTAAATGGATGGCAGAGGGATAGTAAAAAAAAGCAAAAAAAAAGCTAAGAGCTAGTAAAGATCGAACATTGTGGAGTGCCAGGATTGTCCATATCCTAAAAGGACATGCCACATAAAAGTAAGATCTTAGGTTGAAAAATAAACAAATAAATAAAAAGCAAGTGAGAATCCAAATATTGCTAAGTATAAATTTATTTATGAATGGTTTTCAATATTTCTTTTTAATTCAACATTAAAAAGAGTTTAAGGTTTCAATTTTGTTTATCTTTTTCGTTTGTAACAATTCTGAATACAAATTATGTGAAAAGAAATTGAAGTTAGGGACATTTAAGAAGACAATAGCACAATGACACACATGTAGTAAGTATTGATAAATTAAGGACTGCCTTGACTGTCCAACACTATCATTATGATAGATAGCTAGTACCAAAAGAAAAAAAAAATAACATTTTATAAAATAGTGGACAAACACCTGTGAGTAAAATGACATGGAGAAATATCCAGATAAGTAATCTTTTCTTGAAGAACATTTGAATTGTGAATTCAGCCAAAATATTTTCCATTTAATAAAATGTCCTCATGAAAAAAAAATAATAAAATAAAAAAAAAAACATTTCTATAAATTTTCATCAAGTTTTAGCAAAAACAAAAAAATGAAACACTGTTTTGTCTTTTAGTAAATATACATTATTGTTCTGTCACTTAAGTTGTTGCCTGTGGGAGGGAGGAAAAAGAGAAAAACGAACTTGAAATAAAATTTCTACAAAGTGATCAACATAAAAATAATTTTATTATTGATTTTAGGTTTGATCTGACTCTTGCAAAGATAGTGTATAGCAGGGGGAGGGTCAGATACTTACTGGAGTGGTACAATGGACCAACCATTTTTCCAGTGTCTTTTGCAAAAGATTGGATAGACAAGTTCCACTTGAAGTTCTTCCTATTACTTTGGTGGTAAGTTTACAGCCTTACCACTTTGAAACACTAGTTCTTGAAAGATCACCAAAGTTAAGCAACACCAAGCCTAGTCAGTACTTATATGGGCAAACATTTGGGAATACCAGCTTGGATGTGCAGGTGTAATAAATAATGATTTGGAATTGGAAATTGGAGAACTAAGTTCTAATTCCAGTCAGGTTCTTCATATTCACTTACTCTTGGGAAAGGCATGAGTCCACCTCCCCCTTGGTTATATATTGTATCAGTAAATCATTATAATAAATTTTCGGAGATCATCTAAAAACATTTTCTGGCTTTAAATAACCTGCAAAAAGTTGGTAAGCCATAAAACACAAATCAATCAATCTTTGGTGGGGAAGTTGTCAGGGAAGTTATTGTTATAAGGTCTATAAAGAAGACTTTATTTCCTGCTTCTGATTAAGTGGCTAAACAAGTTTAGCTGCCAGCTTCTAATTAAGGTAACTGACAACATTCCCAGAGAAATATTAGAATGTAAATAAGCACTCATTTTGGATGAAGCTTGGTTGCCTATATATGTTGATTCACACAAATATTAAATATTCAGTGCAGGCACTTCTCTTCTATAGAAAATAGTTGGAGAGTTGTGTTGTAAGCAAATATCATTTATTTTCATCTTTTACTCCCAATGTGCTTCTCATTTATACCAACCATATTCAAAACTCACAGCCAGATGGAAAATCTGTATTTAAACTGATACCTACTATGAAAATGAATGTTAGTTATAAAAAGACTAGAAGATAGATCATGGCTGAACTTGTGACTGGAGTTAAGCTAAAATTTGTCAGTATCTGTCAATGGGAATTTCAACTCTTAGATTTTAATTGTGTGTTGGAGATCATTCACTCACACTTTAAGCGAGTTTGTGTTTTTTGAAGAAATGTTATTTTTTTTACACCTACATGAATTTAGTATTAATAGTAGTAACCATTTGAAACCCTCACTGAAGGTCTTCTCCCCCCCCCCCCAACCCAACTCCATAAGTTGTGGTTAAAGAATATACATGGTGATGAATTTATGAAGCCTAGTTATAAAATTTTGTTGGAAAAAGATTTTAGCAAAGAATAGATAATGTTTCTTGTTTTTTATTTTTGGCAGAAAAATATCTATTTGATCTCTTTGTTTGCACATTTCAAAACTCAAAGTTAAATTGAAATTAAATAATTACAAAAAGACTATTTGAAATTTATGGTCATTTCAATTGCATAAAATTTCTTTCTTTTTGGTAATTATAAAACTCAGTTTTTTTTGTTTTTTTTTTTTTCAGTCTGTTAAGGGTTTCTTGCTTAAATAAATGATCTTTTGTATTCTCTAAATGTTGAAATTATTGATTTGATAAAGTAAAAATGCTTCTTTGAAAAGCGAAAGGTGAAACTATTTGTGAAGACATTAGGAAAAATTCTTGATTCTACAAAAAAGAAATTTAGTGTTGTCCACAATCAGATGATGAAGAATTTCGACAGGTTGATCACTAATAGCTTTACAGGTTAGGCAGTGAATGTCAAGCTGACCCAAGGCAACGGAATGGGTGTGTGCTGAACTTTGAGGAGAAAAAAAATATCAGTCAGTTGGTGAGATTCATTGATTCCAAACTTGTAGTCATAGAAAGCTTCTGACCATCTGTGCAGATGTTTCCAGTACAATATTTTCAGATTTGTACAAAAATTTCTTTGGAGGAATCTCTGATGTAATTTCTCTTTCAAAGAAAAGGTGATGTGTAAGTTTCTCATTTTCTCTTCTTTTTTTTCTCTCTTTTTTTCTCTTTCTTTTCTTTTTTTCTCTCTTTTTTCTCTCTTTTTTTCTCTCTTTTTTTTCTCTCTTTTTTTTCTCTTTTTTTTCTCTTTTTTTCTTTTTTTTCTCTTTTTTCTCTTTTTTTCCTCTTTTTTCTCTTTTTTTCCTCTTTTTTCTCTTTTTTTCCTCTTTTCTCTCTTTTTTCTCTCTTTTTTCTCTTTTTTCTCTCTTTTCTCTCTTTTTTCCTCTCTTTTTTCCTCTTTTTTTCTCTCTTTTTTTCTCTCTTTTTTTCTCTTTTTTTTTTCTCTCTTTTTTTCTCTCTTTTTTCTCTCTTTTTTTCTCTCTTTTTTCTCTCTTTTTTTCTCTTTTTTTCTCTCTTTTTCTCTCTTTTTTCTCTTTTTCTCTTTCTCTTTTTTTCTCTTTTTTTCTCTTTTTCTCTTTTTTTCTCTTTTTTTCTCTTTTTTTCTCTCTTTTTTTTCTCTCTTTTTCTCTCTTTTTTCTCTCTTTTTTTCTCTCTTTTTTTTTCTCTCTTTTTTCTCTTTTTTTTCTCTTTTTTCTCTTTTTTCTCTCTTTTTCTCTCTTTTTTTCTCTTTTTTCTCTTTTTTTCTCTTTTTTTTTCTCTTTTTTTCTCTTTTTTTTTCCTCTCTTTTTCTTTTCCTCTCTTTTTCTTTTTCCTCTCTTTTTCTTTTTCCTCTCTTTTCTTTTCCTCTCTTTCTTTTTCTCTCTTTCTTTTTCTTTTTCTTTTTTTTTCTCTTTTTTTCTTTTTTCTTTTTTTCTCTTTTTCTCTCTCCTTTTTTCTCTTTTTCTCTTTTTTCTTTTTCTCTTTTTCTCCTTTTTCTCTTTTCTCTTTTTTTTCTTTTCTCTCCTTTTTCTTTTTCTTTTCTTTTTCTTTTTCTCTTTTTTTTTTCTTTTTTCTCTTTTTCTTTTTTCTTTTTTTTTTTTTTTTCTTTTTTCTTTTTTTTCTCTTTTCTTTTTCTCTTTCTCTTTTTCTTTCTTTTCTCTCTTCTCTTTTTTCTTTTTTCTTTTTTTTCTTTCTTTTCTCTCTTTTCTCTTTTTTTTTCTTTCTTTTCTCTTTTTGTAGACTTGTTATGCTTTGCAATAGTTTTTTCAAAATTTTATCTATTTACTGTTTTTTGTACAAAATCTTTTCTCTAGCTGAACAACTTTTGAGCCTTCAGTGTTTGTCTTTATATCAATAATATGAGTAAATTGACAGCAATCATGTGCATGGTACATATCCATAAATGCACATGTTTACACACAAAAGGGAATACTGAATAGTTACTTCCTCTCCTTCACCAAAAAACAAAAACAAATTGGTGTTTGGTCAAATTTTGCAAAGAATTTTTGCCACCATAATTTTGTTGCATGTGTTTATAAACAAGAACAAGGATGTCATTGGTTTATCAAAGCCTTTAATTTTGAGAATGTTCATGAATATTCATCAGGTCAGTGTCAAAACATGGAGGTCACAAAGTGCCATAATTCAAAGTCGGATAAGATAAAAGTAAACGAGTAATATTCAAATTTTTTTATTTTTTTTTTTTAATAAATTATACGTGCAACAAAATAAATCCTAATTTGCTTTGATAAAAGTCCCACTGTGGACAAACCATGTTGGCTAAGAATAGTCTTTTCTCTCGTCTTTTTATTCATTTAGTTCCTTTAGAGATACACTCTATCTGAAAATAATTTGCACACACACACACACACACACACAACTGCAATTAATAAAAACTAAAATTATAAACCCTCTGATCCGTTCTGTAATGTTTAATATAACACCATTCTTATTGTTTCATGCTTTCAGAATTGACATTTTTGACAAGTTAAGCAACTCTGTGTGTAGTCAGTATTGAATGGGTGACAATTTAGTAATTTGCTATATGAAATATAAAAATAAAATTATGACATTTATCTAACTTTTATATTAATATTTAACCCACTTGTAGTTTGAAGACAGTTTATATATACAAACCTATCACTCATCTTTGTTCAGTAACGTAAAGCAACATGCTTTCCACTGTAGAAATTATTTTTGAGATTTGACTGCCATGTATTTTTTTTCTTTTGTTCACCAAAGCACACCAATGTACTTGAAGTCGACTACTTAGTTTCTTCTAATGTAATAAACCCTCTGGTTGATGTATAACATATAAACCGTTTTCTTGAAATCTACTTCATTTGAATTGTATATTTAGTGTAAAGGTGGGAGATCTGCATATTTCTCGACTTGGCCCAGTTCCCAAAATTACTATTTAAATGTTCAAGATACCAATTTGTTGAGGTGTGTTGGGCTAAGTACTTTCCAGCCACCACGTATATAACAGCTGGAAATCTTGGCAGGATTTATAAGGATGATTAGAAAGAAATTGGTGGTTGAGATACATAAAAACCTTGATATTAACTACTGACTTCCATAGCTGCTGCTGCTGTTACTTGAAAGATTGACTCAACATTATCTTGCATCCTTCTTCACATGTCCTTGTGTCAGACTTCAGCTGTGTCAATCTCTATCGAGATGTTTGTTGTCATCATCAGTAGTAATGAATTCAAACCATGTTTGGATATTTCAATTATTAAACTTGAAAATGCTTATATCACTGCATTTGTTTATCCCAAATGCTTGTCTTGTTATATAACAATAGAAAAAAAATGGTGATAAATCAGGTTTTATTGACGGATTAAATTTACTATAGAATTTGATTGTCTGGATTTATGTACATTGATCTTAGACAATATGGATCCTTTGCTAGTTGGCAATCCAAATAGAAACTTGTAAAAGAATGCAACTGTAAATGTGGGAGAGAGATGTGAAGAGAGAGATTCCTTCATTGTCATAAGAATGGTAATGAATTGCAGATGATTAAGACTTTGGGAATCAGCATCAAAGTAAAAAAAAAAAAAAAAAAGTTTATATGGATATATTTAGCAGCAAACTGGTAAATTCTATTTACATTATTCGGACTATTGTCCTCATCTTTGTCACCATATTTATTACAACATTTCGGCCGTTGTACACTCTGGCCTTCTTCAGGTAGTTGGAATATCGAACTGAACCCTTTATTTTGCTCATTGTTCTAGTTCCACGAGCCATGTTTAATAGATGTTAGTTTTCAGTTATTCCTGTTAATTCCCCTCTCCAAGATTTCCACTGCCTTAACCAGGTATTGAACTCTCAGAAATATAGACAGAAACTGGTAAACTATTCCACATTCAACTCTTCTCTAAATCTAAGACATTCCAAGGTTTTATCTGAGATCACATGTCTGCTAATGGCTGTGACTTGATCACCCAAACAGAACAGGAAATTCAGGCTCTGATGGATAAGCATTCTCATGCCAGCAAAGCTTTTGGCCTCACTATCAGCCTGGACAAGACAGTTGTCATGTTTCAACTTGCTCCAGGTTCACCTTACATCAAACCATCAATACTTGTGGTTGGCCACAAACTGAAGGTGGTTGATTCACATACCTTGGGAACACTATAAATAGACACTACACTCATAACGATGAAATACCTGCTTGTGTGAAGAAGGTAACTGGTGATCAAGTCTGGTTCCAGAGAGAACTTAAAAAGTGCACAAAGATGGCAATCTACAATGCCAGCATATTGATGTACCTACTGTACTTCTAGAAGACATTGGTTTGTGTACCAGAGACATTTAGACACAGTGGAGGGATTTCACCAATAGTGTTTAAGATTCTTGGTATCCACTGGATATCCAACATGCTAAACATTGTGGTTCTTGAAAAGACTAATGCAATCATCATCAAAGTGCACATTTATCATCACAGGCTTCACTGTGCATGTCATTCACCTTGACAACAGCAGAATACCTAAACAAATGCTCTATGGCAATTGAACCCCAGCATAAAGCAAGATAATGCATCAGAGACTGTTTAAAAGTCTCTTGCTGTCTGCCATATAGATGAGCCTGGGTGGGAAACTGCTGCTTGTGTTTGAAATATAGGCATACATGAAAGCACCAAGATTTTCTAATAATATGCAAGGAGTTGGACAAATGTCAAGTGAGCAGCTAGGAAAGATAAAATCCTTTATCCAGCAATCCAGCAATTTGTATCTGATGAATGTGGCACAAAAAAATGATATTACCAGCTATACATTTTTGAGAAAAAAATATTAACAGAAGTAGATTTTTGACAAAACAAAAATATTACCAGGAAAAAAAAAGTTGTCGGCATTAAATGACCCATTGAGGTTGATGTGCTGTAAAACAAACCAAACCAAAAAATCTGTTTCTTAATGCTTATCCAAGATATTTTTAATTGCCAATATTTGCTGTTTGCTTATAAGGAAACAATCAAAATTTAATTCTATTAATGATTTAGTCCAAAAAGATTTTGCAGAATTGGTGTCTTGTTGATTGTTTTTATAAATCAGAATGGGTTCTTTTGTTTTTTAATAAAGGTAAATTAATAATTGATTTTATAGTGCACATAGTATGTTTGTGTGTTGAAACAGTATTAGCTGTTAAAAATTAAAAAAGAAAAAACAACATATGTATAAAATTGCATTCAATTTAGAAACGTAAATATTTCGCAATTGTTAAAAAATAATGGCATGCTATGCCACAAGCTGATGTGTAACAATACAATAATTGAAAAAAACAAAATCGACATTATACCCACCAATATGTAATGGCATGACTCTTGACACCAAACTATAAAGAAAACAATGCCGGCATAATTTGATCCAGACAATCCTCAAACTCTTTGATAATGCCTTATGTAAACTGAAATGTGTTGCATAATTTATGTTCAAGTTTTCCCCAGAAACCAGAAAAAATCTAAACTGTAGGGATGAGGAAAAGAAGAAGAAAAAAAAAGACTTAACCAACATATGTTAGTCTTCACCTTCCACTACACATCACCTGGTTGCTGTTCATTTCTAAGTAAGATTTGAGATTTTAAAGCCAGCAGTTCCTTCCCATTTGACAGATTGACACAATCCAATCTTATCTTTGCGTTTGGTTTATTGTTAAAACTTCTTGTGCCAGACTAAACTTTATAAATTTGTAGCCACATCCAATATTGATACAGAGTTCATTCACTTGCAATGCTCTCCATTTTCCTCTATTGTTAAATATTTCTTTTCAAATGGATTTTGTGTGTCCCTAAAAAGCCCCCTCCCTTCCAAATCTTTTTACTTTGATGCTTGTCCAATATATGTTTTAGCTGTTTATTTCCACAAAGGATTGGAATTGCTTGCTAGCACCAGCCATAATCTTCCCATAATTCACCATTTTGACATTCAAAAATTGGATCATGCCTTTTGCAGCTTCATTGTCAAATACAGTTTTTCACACTTTTGTGGCTCATCTGCTTACATAAATTTACAAAAGGTAAAGCTGACTAAGCCACAAATTGGACAATATCATACAGATAGAAATTAGTCAGCCAAGTTCCAATTCCAGTTAGGTTTATTACATACAAATACCCTTGGGAAAGGTATGAATCCACCTCTTCTCCTCCCAGGTATGGGTTAATAAGTAAAATTCATTATCATCTCCCAAAAATTATTACAATTTAAAATACATTTTGGCTTTTAAATAACCTGCAAGAAGTTGATAAGCCCTAAAAAATAACAAATCAATGGACAATATCAGACACATATTAACCAGTTATTACTTTCTTATTCATATATGAGAGAAACTCACTCAGGTCATAATGCTATTATAGGTACCTCTCTTTCTCTCATGCATAACAGAAATAAATATGTACCTTTGTTTTCAAACAAGCCTTTATTCTATAATTTAAACAGTATAAGAATATTTTTTGCATTAAAATTTGGTTAACTTTCCATTGAAAGCATCAAATTGATCAGATTTGTACACAATATTTAACCAATTTCCATTCTAAACTTGTGGTTAAAGGTTTTCAAACCACTTTCCTTACATGACATTGCAAAATGTCACAGACATGTTAATGTCAAGAGATTGAGTTGACTGAGACTTGTTTTATGTCTTTTTGGATGTGGCATTTTGCTGTATGGCAGGGAATTTCAATGAAAAAGTTGTTTTTTGGAAATAACAATCACAAAATATTGAGGTGGCAGAGGGGGAATCTTTCCTGCAGGACTGACATGAATTTTTCTACTCTTTCCCGAAGTTTTGGATGCTAACCAATGTTGCAAATTGTTCCTGACCAGCCTAACCAAAAATAGTTTGCTACAAACAGTTGAAACAGAATTCTTGGCAAGCTAATATTGAGATACATAATTGGTTACTGTTGGATAATTAAACAAGTAGGAAACATTTGAAAATATGATAGTGTAATCAAACTCCAATCCTTTGTTGTTCACCATTTCAGTTGCTCATTGTTGACTTTCCTCTGCTTTCATTACCATAATAACAGATGCACTTAAGAAATTGTAATAGGATTTTTTAATTTGCTTGTCTCAATTCACAATGACACATTTCTGATGACACAGACTGATCAGAACTCAGATGTAATGGGTTTTCTTTATTGTAAAACCAGTCAAAATAACAATTTTAAATATATATATATATATATATATAATTAGAATTAGTATATTTTGCCACTTAGCTGATTGACATTACCTTCAGCATCCCAACTCTAGAGTTTCAAAGACTGACCTGTAATAAAAAAAATAATATATATATATATATATATATATATATATATATATATATATATATATATATATATATATATATATAATTACCACAGGATCTTGGAATTTATAGAAATCATAGTTATTGTGATTAAAAGGGTTTTATTGAAAGTGATTATGCAGTGGGGAAAAATTATTCAAGAAAAATCTTTAATCAGATCAAATGTAGTGGGCAAAATAAGAGAATGGTTTTGATTTTTCTTTTCTGGTCTTTTGATCTAAAACTTCCTCATGGGCATGTGACAGTGTTCTCAGTATTGCATCATCTGTCAAACATTTTTGGATGCGTCAACTATGACTGCAGCTCTTTTACAAATTGTCAAAATGGAAGACTGATGGCACCTTTTTCTCGAGAAAGACCTAGGTCAGTTCAAGAATGTCATTTTGAGAATTTTTAAATTTTATGATGAAACAATCTTTATTCACCAAAGGAAAAAAATGGTTGAACTTGTATAACAAGCTTTGGAAAAGATGGCGTGATTTAAAAAAAAAAAAAAAAAAAAACATGCCATGAATCATCTCTTAAGCACTACAGCAGGAATTTCAAGTCAAATCAAAGCTGTCTCAAATAGTTGTCATGAAATGTTTTGATGATTGAATGAATTTGGATGGAAAGCTTGTTGTCCAACTTATAAACAGAATAATAAAAGAATAGAAAGTCTCGACACAAATACACAGAAGAACAGATTTTGTTTTGAAGGAGGCAAATTTGTCAAAAGTTCATTTCAGTGATGAAATTCAATTTTGAGCAAACCATAGACTGGTTTTCTATTGTAAAAGTGACAGACTTAAAACCAAAATGTGCTAAATTTGGAGGAGGAAGAAGAAATGTCATACTTGGGATTGGGGTGACATTCTTCTGTGGTGGTATTGGCCTGTTAAGAAAATGAATGGAATTGTAAAGGCTAATGTTTATTTAAACTTAGTGAGGTAACATGTCACTCCTTATTTACAAATATCTCTTCAACCAGCCAGCCACTTTCCTGCAGGACATTACATACTAAATTAGTGAATGTTTTTCTAAAGAAAATATTGTGATGGTCTGTACAAAGGTACAATTTAAATCTCATCAAGAACTCATGGAAGATAATGGGAGACAAGATTAAGGAATAAACTTCAAACTCAGTTGTCACCACAGGACATTTTTTGGTGCGGATCACTGTGCTTAAGTTTATGCTTATAAGTCTCCATACTTTAAGCTAATTCAAATTTAAGTAACATTATGATATTAAATTTTCAGTGTATACACACACACACACACACACACACACACACACACACACACACACACACACACACACACACACACACACATATATATGTATATATAAAGAAAAGAGAGAAAGAACAGATGAAGTAAAAATCCACCATTTATAGCATTTATTTTTAAAAAGTGCTCAATACAATGACCAAAATATTATATTTTTTTATATTTTTATTATAATAAATTACAATAAAAACATTTTACATTGCTACACAAAGATTTTCATGTTTCAATACGAAGATGGTACTTCTTCAGGTGATGATAGATAACTTCTGATAGAAATGTTTTATTAGGGAAATTTAAAAACAAAATTTTTACCTCTTCTCTTATAAATAATATTTTAAAAGACAGTTGACTTGTGAAATGAATACTGTTATGGTGAATTGATGGAAGGTAATCATCCAGAATACAGGTCACACAAACACTACAAAGAGTGACTCAAGGGCACGCTTAAAGTCAACATAGATACCATTGTTTGAAAAGGTGTTGAGGAAGAAAGAAAAGTAAATCAGGTGAAAGGGGAATAAATGTCCATAGAAATTGTTATGACAATGAAAGACAGAGACCAGTGTGTTGGCAAGCATATCAAAGAACAATGAATGAAAGGAATACTCATAATCTTAGCTTCCTACTGTTACATTCATATTACACCCCCTCATTCAATAAATCTTGTCCTTTCATGTCTTTTCATTGGGTGAACAGTAGAAGAAGAAAAAACAACAAAAATCACTGAAAAGTAAAATGGGATAAAAAGTGTAGAAATTGCAATTTATTCAAATTTTTTGTAGAGGGGGAGCACAATATTTATTTAATTTTTTTTTTTTTTCAACCTCTTGATTATTTTCAAGAACAAAAATAAATCCAGAATAATTATTGAATATTTTTTTTTATTATAGAATAATACTTTAGTTGATGTGAGGGCAAAAAAAAGAAAAACTTTTTTTTTTCTTTTTTTTTTTTAAGATTCTAAAAGTGAATTTAAAGGGGCTACAATATTTGACCTTTTTCATCTTTAGTGTTGACTGTTAAGCATAATGTTTATACTAACAGTCACTAATGAAGCTCTAATGTACACATTCTTTGGTAAAAGAGCATACAGTATTGATTTAGAGAACACTAATTAAAAAACAAAAAAAAAATGAATTTTTTTTTCTCATTTAGTAAATCGCTAGAATGTTTTAGAAAAATCTGAACTTGATTCTCATTCATTTACAAATATATCAAATATATTCCTTTACAAATTTAGAATTGATGCACATGAAGTCAGTACAGTTGAAATACTGAAAGTATATAAATGCATATAAGATATAGATATATTTCATGTTCGGATTCTAATATTAGTGTGACATCCAGCTGTTGGCCCGTGGTCAACTCCCAGTCACAACACGAAACTGTAATGTTTCTTCTACCAGCGTCTTGGGGTTTACTCTTTGTCGCTGCCACCAGCCTGTGTCTCGGTAGTCGTCGCTACTCAGCAAAATCCCCTGGTCAGGATACCAATATGGGATACTGGCCCATCCAGGGTCGAATTCTGGTTGTTGATGTTAACAGCTTCACTAGCTGTACCGATTCAATACCAGCTCTATCATTCCCAGCTCATTTGCAATGTCTGGTTACTGGAGTAACTGCTTTGATCTCAAGTCTAACCTACCCACGTTGTGACTGTGATAGGTAGAAGAGATCAATCAGGCGTCGGGCCATAGTGTAGGCTGAGTCTGGACTGAAGGTGGTATCGCACAAGCACAAAGGAAAAAAAATATAAAAGAAAAGAAAAACCCAAGAGGTTCAAGTATGTTAAGAAATAACAAATTAACTTTATCCTTCTATTATATACAGGAGTGTATTTTTCTCCCAGCCCGTTTTCTACGAAATGTGACACTTCTATGTTTCAAGCAAGTTGGTATCTTAAATCAACTGATTTAGTTCTTAGGTGTTGGCTTGGCTTCATTTGTCAGTATAACTTGCTGTTGGTAGGATAGGCGAAGTCGAAGGTCGTGGAATCTCTCAGTCAGCTTCTGCGAGGTAACACTCTGGTTAAGCTCTGACTCTAACTCCAAAACCAGCTCAACTGCGACTGCAACTCAAAACTCTCTGAATGACCCAAGGATGTTCGTTTATATGGGTACCAACCAAAACCCGGTGTGGGGCCAGACGCAGCCTGGGGTTCTCGGTAAATCTCAATTTCTAACAAGACATCTCTTTTTTGTCATGCCAGGAAATTTGATTACTTCCCATTTTTGGAAAATTAATCGCTTTCCATTTGGGGGGAGGGTCTCCGTTGTCCATGAGGGAAGGTCAGAGAAGAGATATCCTCCTAGACTCTTTCTCTTTCGCATTGATATTTCATACCAATCCCTTCAGTGGGTGTGAATAACTTCTTCGTCTTTCTCATCCATTCACCTCTGCCTATCACCATTGCTACCACTCGACCAATGACATTCTGGCCGTGCGGATGTGGCTAAGCTGGCCACCTCAAAATTATAATCTAGAATTTTTGTTTACAAAAATTCTTTTTCGCATTGGCCAAAATTTTTACGAATTCCATATTGCCAATTAAATTTCTATCATATCTTTTGGTCACCCAGAATTCATTTAGTCAGCACTCTCTACCAACTCCATCAATCACTGTCAAAGTTTGCCATTTGGTCCCTTCATGAAGTTATCTTTATAATGGAATCCTTGGCTTGTTGAGAAATTAAATCTCGCCAAATCTCAATTCTCCACTCTATTTTCTGTCTCATGCCAAAAAACGCCATATTGCTATTCAACGTTTCAGCATCTGAAGCAACACGTTAAGGTAAATAATAATTCTCTCACCTACGTTGAGACAATGCCAAAATTTTCTAATTGCCACATTTCTTTTCCTTGCCGGTGGCCAAGAAAAAACAATATCTTGGAAAGATAATTAACATTAATTCTCCCTGCCTGTATCGGCGATCATCTCAAGCTGAAATTTTTATGACCACCATGGTCTGGCTGATATCTTAATATTTGCCTTTCTTCCTATCTCCCTCGGCAAGACATTAATCAACCTGACAAAACCTCACATATGGCTTTTTCGACGAGTTTACTGTCGTTTGTGAAAAGTATCTTTTTTGTAAATAAAATCTTTTTTTTTTTAACATTGATCGGTATATCTTTCGGGATAGCTCTTTTTCGCCTTAAGTATTTCCTGTTTTAATTTCTATGGTTAATTAGTTAGCCAATTACCATAGCTAAATAGTGTCACATTAGCTTTAATTGGATTATATTAAAATTGTAACTCCCTCACACCCGCCCCATGTCCTTTAATATATTTCATGTTAGACAAAATTGTTTTTCTCAGAATTTCTTTCATTTGGTTATTGCAAACTTGCAAGAGTCTCTTGTGGAATTTCTGTCAGAAATTGACAAATACCTCCAAAAAATTTTAATCTCTGACCAATGGTTTTCATTAAGCTATTCTAAAAGTCAAGAAAAATATAAGTGGCACATATTTAATCTTCTAACCTAAACTATCCCTTATTTTCATATTTTGAGTGCTAATGTCCCTTATTTTCTCATTTTGAGCACTAATGTCCTTTGGTAGTTGCGACATTGGTGTATGCATTTCATACAGTAAATATGACAAGAATAGAAGTAGTAATGGATTTTGATAGATTTCAATATTGTCCGTTAAGAAAATATTTGAAACTTTCTGACAAGGTGTCATTTATTATTATAATGCGTCTAATTGTAAATAAGAATTCAGGTCACTAGGATAATTGAACAATGCATAAATTATCATGACAGTTAAATGTGACATTTATCCCATTTTGGAAATGTTAAAGCTTAAAGCAAATCGTCCCTGGCTTCAACATGAATTTATTGACTTCAAATGTTGTAGCTAGTTTGAGGACTTCAATTAGATGTCTCTTTTGTATTCATTATATTCTGAATTTGACTTTGAAAATAAAGAGACAAATATATTTGATCCAAACTCTCATCAGACTTCCTGTAACTCTACATTCAAAAGTTTGTTTTTTTTTGTTTTTTTTTAATTGATTTACCCCAAGCAAAGCAATAATGTGACTAAGACACAAGCCATTACAGGGAGTGAAAGAGAATGAAAAGACTTTAGAAGGAACTGGAAACCCAATCCTAAACAGGAAACGAGTGATAAAGCTCTTGTCCAAAAGACTGGGGAGGAGTGTGAACTGGGCAATAGGTAAACTTGTCTACTCCTATAAAAGTTGGCATTGTATTCTTGTCAGTTTTTATTGAATTTATAGATTAAATAAATGCCTGTGAGGGTAAAATTTAATTCTCATTCCAATTTAAATCCTTAAGCCTTGTTTTGGGCAGTTTTATCCTTGTTGGTTCTGTGTAAAATGTATTGTGCAAATTTAACACACAGATTTGAAAATGTTCAAAATAAATTTTCAAGGGGAAAAACTTTAAAAAAAAAAAAAATTTACTGGATAATTTAAAAATGTTTATTCTGCTCTAGTTGGCATTAAGAGCATTCAAGTTTTAATCTCATTCAAAAAGTATATTCCATGCAATTTAAAGAAAATGTCAATATTGATATATTTTGTATCTTACTTCTAATAAGTAACATTTACGGAATATACTTTTTCTTATTTTAAGAAAAGTAACAATAAAATTTGAATATTAAAATAATTGTGTAGAATATAAAGTATAATATAAAGTTAATAGTAATCAAATAACATGAGAATAAACAAACTCATATTAATGAAAATCATTTGTGTAATGTTGCTTCCTTTAATGTTTGATTTGTTTTACCTAAATTAAGAGGGTGGGAAACTGTGCGGATGAGAGTTCCATGTAAAGATCTATTCATGTAATGCTTCATCACAGCATGAAAGACAAGATTCTGAAACACTACTAATTGTACCAAAGGACACTCTCCATCTACAGAAATTATGGTGTGTTTTTGGTGGAATTGGAATAATGTCCCCCTTTCTATGAGCATCTTCCTGAGAAATGAGCAATTCAAGTAAATACTACATCCAATGAGATGAATTGAAGATAGCAATTGTCCAGGATAATGCTAAAGAATGCACGTCTAATGAAGTCGAGCTGTTGATTAAAGATAATACATGCAGACTCTTGATAAAATGAGACTTGAATCTTTCATTTTAGCATTACAATTCATTCACTTCATTAGTTAGTCTTGGTCAGTTTGTGGTGTGGCACTACAAAGCCACTTGTCCGATATATGGACCATAATTTCTTGTTTTGCAATATTTGCTGAAAGATTCTGCCCAATTCCTCCCTGGATCTGCCCAATGGTTTTTCTTGTATCTGCATATATTGAATGGAGCCTTGTTCACAGATGTTCATTTTTTGAGGTCACCACTGATGACTGTAGCTGTGGGGTCATCTCCAGTCAACCCTACACCTGGCTTCCTTGGGCTTAATCTAAAATTGAATGCAAAACCTATTCTGACATAATGGGACACCCACACAGAAGGGGATGGTGCGTAATTTTTCCTCACTTTCAAGTATTTTGTGTTTTATGACCACCAATAAAATCTGTGAGGTATGGCCTTCGAAGCTGTCACTCTCTTGATTGAAAGGGAATGAAAGAATAAATAAACTTTTGGGGGCCAAGTGACTACAAATCAGATGTTGAAGATTAGCAATTGGATGTCTATATTAACAGTCAAAGGGGATTGAGCTCAGTACCTGGCTGGCTATTAATAGGGTTTTAGTCCTCATTTCTTACTATGGTATTTATTTTCATCCCACTTCCCCCCCCCCCACTTTATGAGCTTGCAATGGGCCTTTCCCAGTTTTTGGTGCACAGTGGTACAAACCAGACAATAGAGATGCAACCTGGGCTTGTCATTCACTGGTTGGTAAAAAGACAATATTAAACATTTATTTGGCAGCCTGACAAAAACTATTATAACTAGATAGGAAGTTTTCATTCATCAAGTCTTAGACTTGAGATTTTGTACTTTCTTAGATTGCTATCTATTCCAATCTTTATACAGTTTTCTTAAAAAAAAAAAAAAAAAAAAAGAATGAATTGCTTAAAAATTACAAATGCCATTAAGTTGGATGCTGGAATTATGAAGTTGCCTGAAAAATGGTAGAAGATAGTGGAACAAAAAGTACAATAAAATGAATGTCAGAAAATGTCATACTTAATAAACTTAGCAAACATTTTTACTATTAAATACTATTATTGCTTTAATTTTGATAGGTGTGTGTAGACCAACACAGACAGTCATAGGTCGGGGAGGATTTAGATTTGGATGGCTGGTGTACATAGGGGAATATTCTTTTTCATTTCAATGGTTGTGTGTGTTTTTTTTTTTTTTTTTTTTTTCATTAGTCATAACAATGTTTAATCTACTCATTTGTTGACATACTTTTTCACAAAAAGAGGATTAGTATGTTTTTGTTTTAGTAATATTTATGATTTTGCTCATTATATAATATATAATGTATTTTTTTTTTTGTATTTCTAGGGAAATGCAAAGATTTTTGACTGAACAAGGATTTTTTTTTTGTGAATGTTAATTTCACTCCAATTTAAAGAAACAGAAAAAAGTGGGCTTTGTTCGAATGACATTAAACATCGAGGCTTCAAATAATTACTACGATTTCATGTTAATAACTTGATGGATTAGGAAGTGTTTGCATAGAAGAAATTAGTAACAGATGAATTTTTCCTATTTTAGAATTGTATTTGAAAGAAAAGGAGCTTTTTGTTATTTAACCTAAATTGTTCTCTCACTTTGACAATCAACGTATCTTACTTTATGCAATTTTTCCTCTATCTGTATCAATACGATTAGCCTCATGTGGCACAATGCCAAATGATGAGTAAATGCAGGAAGGAAGATTATATTGCACCTCTTGTCTAGCTGGGGAGGTCTTGCCTGCTCTAAAAGTCAGCATTCAATATCTTTCTCTACTCTGGATGAATTAAAACCTAACTTTCTCATTTTTTCAAATTTTAATGTGCATAGGTGAATATTTGTCTTCTTAATCCAAGAGCTCAAACCCAAAGCTCTTCACAAATGGCTCCATCTTCAAGGCATTAGAGACAGATGACTTCTCAAGGAAGAGGTGCAAATTCTATTTTTATGTTTAACTAAACTCCATTTTAACAATGTCAGCCATGATAAATATGTACCAAAATTATTCATCAAATTAAATCCAAAAGAGTTCTCTCTTTCTAACGAATATTTGATCTTTTGACTTGCAAGCAATAAATTTTTATTCTTTACTTTGCTCTTTTTTTACTCTTCATAGACTTTCACTTATTTCTGTATTCCATTTGATCTGATGATTTTACAATAACTATATTTGCAATTAATTTTGGTTATGAAGGTTCTACCCCCAAGCTATGGATATTGTGGCTAGCATAGGATTTTTTTTAATCATTTCATTTTAAGCAAGGTAATAAGAATCACTAAGACACAAAGAAAGTGTGAAAGAAACATCTATTGTGCTGTAAATAGAAATTTTCTTATTTGATTTTTAAGCATTATAATGTCAAACACATCATTTGAACAAAATTTGCTTTCTTTTGCTAATGTGTTTGTCATGAATGGTACTTGCATTGCCAGGCAACATAATTGGCCAATGCCTTTAGCCTTGACCTCTGTGTTTTAATGATCAAGGTAACAAAAAATGAAACACTACTTCAGAGACTTCTCCATTATTTGATTCCCTATCCAAGTGTTAATTAGCTTTTTATTTGAGATTAGATTCAACACTCACTTTGATTTTTTTTTTCTTTTTTTTTTACTCAAAATGGAATATTTTCAGCATTTTTTTTGTTTAATATGAATATCAACAGTTATTCAAACCAATTGAGCTACAAGAACTTTGACATCTTCGTAGAAGATCAAATCTAACCTATAAAAGTTTTCTTCATTTCAGCTCCACTTTTACTCAGTGCCTTATGTAAAACAACCAAAAGAATTATGATGAAAGAAGATAAGACAAAAACTGGATAATAATAGAATCTTTTCAACAGAAAAACTATTTAGGGATAGTGATCATAGAATCAAAGGGAATATATTGTAATTAAAACATTTGATTATAAGTATTTTTAAGAGTATTTTATCCTCTTGACCTGCCATTTCATGTGATTTCACCTGATATCCCACCTAGCATTTAATTGAGTACGATGGCCTGGGGAGTGGGAGATTATGTCAACTACGACTCAGTTCACACTAACAATACTTTCTTTACATAAAAATAAAATAATCACCTACGTGCATCCAGACACAAAATCTCAATAAGGTAAAAAATTTGATTTTCGACATGACTGGAGGGGTGGTAACAAAATACGTTTCTGTTGGGTGGAAGTGGATAATGTTGTGTTGGGCTTTCATGAAACAAAATATATCAAGAAACTCTTGTGGATAGCTTAGGTGCCATGAGAGGCGCGAGTAGACACACACACACACACACACACACACACACACACACACACACACACACACACGATTTGCATTCTGGCATACTCTATCATCTCCTGACCACTTAAAATTTACTGCGGATGCTTATGAGAACCAAGTGCATGACTAATGATGCTTTGTTTTGTCCAACATACAGAGGTTGTGGGGGAGGGGGAGCGATTTTAAAAAAAAAAAAAAAGTTTAGCATTGGCTATGCTATGGTTAACTTTTATTTTTTTAATTACTGTTAACTTAAATTGTTTTGTTGCTATTTTTATAAATACACACACACAGAATCACATAATCTCCCATTTATGCCTCTCTCTCTCTCTCTCTCTCATGGACGCAGTCACACTCTCTGTCGTTTACACATACACATACATTCACTCTCTCTCGTATTACACACAGCCTCTCTTGTCTAATGCACACACTCGCTCCCTTGTGTCACAGAAACACACATGAACTCCCTCCCTCCCTCGTGGTATGTATGTGCACGAAAACACACACACTCTGTCTCCCTCCCTCATGTGCGCACACTCTTTCTCATGTCGGACACATGCACAGATATATTCTCCCTCTCTCTCATATGCCATATGCACACACACACACTCACACATCGTATGCACACGCACACATTCTCTCTCATGCCCTATGCACACATATGCACGTTCTGTCATGTGCACATATGTACACGTTCTATCGTACGCACATATGCACATGTTCTGTCATACGCACATATGCACACGTTCTGTCATGCGCACATATGCACACGTTCTGTCATGCGCACATACGCACACGTTCTCTCTCATGTCATGCACACACACTTTTCTTCTCCCTCTTTTCATTGAGTGACAAATTTTGTGTCATGCACACATACACACGCGTTCTGTCATGCACACATACGCACACGTTCTCTCTCATCTCATGCACACACACTTTTCTTCTCTCTCTTTTCATTGAGTGACAAATTTTGTCATGCACACATACACACGCGTTCTGTCATGCACACATACGCATGTGTTCTGTCATGCACACATACGCACACGTTCTCTGTCATGTCATGCACACACACTCTTTTCTTCTCTCTCTTTTCATTGAGTTACAAATTTGAAAAACCTCCCCTAAAATCTAGATTTTCAAATGCAAAACAATTCTATTTATACACATTCCACCATCACTCATTTCAGAACTTAAAAAAAAAAAAAAACAATTATTTTTTTCTTCTTACTATTGTGTTCCTCTCATTTTTAGTTGTAGCCTTTGGTGCATAGAATCTCAGATTGTTTCTCTATGGATGCTTTAAATCATTATCATCATCATCATTCATCTTTTGTAGCTACCCAATGAGAGTGGAAAAGTACTTTTTTTTTCTTTACTAACCACTAAATTATCTATTTAATGTATATTTCTAAAAAATAAAAAAAGTAATAATTATGGGCAATTTCTTTTTCTTTTTTTTCTATTTCCTTTTGTAAGTTATGATTGTAAATTTTATATAAAATTTTATGTCAATTACAGAAGTTTGTTGAATTGTAGGTAATTAGAAAGTTGTAATTTTTTTTTTTTTTTTACATAAAACATTGATTGTATTTTATTAATGGTTCAGTTCATTGCATCCATTTTTGATTACTTCTGATCTATTGGTGTGCAGTTTAGTGCCAGTTTGGCTGATTGGGTTAAATATTTTAATGAAAATCCACCTTCTCTTGATAAAATGTCTCTCTCTCTCTCTCTTAAGAGAGAAAAAAGAGAGCCCTATGCAATTCTTTTGATTTGTGAAGTATACTTTAAAGATGCAATTTTGGTTTTAAATGAACATTTTGTTTTACTCCTGAGCAAACCAACAAATTCTCATGATAAACTGCCAGCACTGTTATTAAATTGTTGAAGGTATCCCAAATAGCTGAGAAAATGTAAAGAAAGACAAGATCTCAAATATTCTTTTATTTCTTTTGGCCTTTTAATCTTTTTTGTGAATTTCTTTCACAAGATATAAAGGTATTTTGTGTAACGTTGGTTCAGTGGGGAGGTGAGAGCATATTTTCATTTAAAGAAATTTAACAAATCTTCACTGGGTAAACCAGTTTCCTGAGATTTCTGCATGCAGAAAATGGACCACCAAGTAAGACTTAATTCCTGTGTACTTAGGCAGAATACTGTTTTTTTTTTTTTTTGTTTGGCAGCTGGATATTTTTGGGGTTCCTATTTTCACACTGATTGTTTCTCTTATCAATATAATCTTGCTTCATTCAAACCTATTTTTGCTGAACAGCACTGTCGTCACCATTCTGGATATTTTTCAGAACCTTTGAACCTAGACTTATACAATATTGACTATGATTACCAGTAAGACGACCCCAAAAATATTGAATAATCAAATATCACAAATAGTTACCATATTTACTCAACTCAGATTTGTTTTGTGTCACATGTTCCTATCTCTCTAATGGTACAGTTTGGGCCAATATTAGTGTAGTATCATATGCAAATTAGATAGACAAGTATAAATAGAGAACAATTAGCAAACTTGTTTACTATTCAGGGCATGGAGAACTGTGCTGCGTACGACTGCTACTACACAGAGAGATATGCAAAACATGACAATTAGTTTCTCCTAACAATAAAAGCCACCAGACATAGGGTTCTACTTAGTTACTTATTTCATGTACACTATCTTGTAATCTATGATGTGTTATATATTTTTTAAAAAATCATTTCATCCCATGAGAGGCAAGTATAAGAGAATATGAAAAAAAAAATTATTAGGCCAATAAAAGAACAGGAAGTAAGACAAAAGATAATGCTTGACATTGCATTTTAATTTTTGAAGATCAAACTTGACTAGAAAGCAAGAAGCCAAAAGAGAGTTCCACAAGTGAGAAGTGCAAGAGAAGAAACTGTTAGCATAAAAATTATGGTTACATCGAGCCATTTCAACTGTAAAATTATGAGGTCTGTCCACCAATCTAGTATGGCACTTAAATTCATAAAGTCTAGGCACTATAAGGGAATGTTCATCAGAACAATTACTATGGAAGTATTTATAGAAAAGGCACAGAGAAGCCATGTTATGGTGGTGGGAAAGTAATTATTATGATATATAACTAGCCATGATTTTATTTTTCATTGGTTTTTAATTTGTTGATGAAGACCTGAATTTCTGAGGTGTGAAGAGTTAATTGTTCTTAAAAAGTTAACTTCAACTTCTCACATAGATATGAAAAATAAAGTCATGTTTGGTTAGGCATCATGCTATAACAATATACAAACACACACACACACACACACACACATATATATATAATAGGATGTAACTATATACAAACACACACACACATATATATAATAGAATGTGGCATAAATATTTACCCATTATTTAAACATAAAAATTTGCACATTTAACCATGAATTGAAACATGCCTATTCATAGTTTTAAACTTTGTTTAAGGCTTCCAAATATTTCTTTGTTTTATTGTTTACAATTTAATTAAATATGGTGGCTCAAACAAAACCTGATCAAATTTTCACATTGAAAATGGCTGGTATGAAGAATTGTGAGGTGATGAAACGGTTGTATTTTGCAAGAAAACTGTTCTTAATGTGTGAAAGAGAAGGAGCCAACAACTTCACCAAATCTGTTTTTAGGAAGAAGTCTTCACCAGGAGAATCATTGAAGCCATGAAGAAGAAGCAAGAGGAAGATGTCAAAAGAGCTTCATATTTTGGATAGTTTGCTAAGGAGGATTGTAAAAAAGGATTTAGGGCTAAAACCATAAAAGATTCAACAACGACAACTGTTAAGTGCCTGCAAGCAAAAAAAAAAAAAAAGCTTAGATGCAGGAAGGTAATGTTGGGGGAGATGCAGCATGCCACATACAAAGTCTTTGTTTGATTGGATGAATAGTTTTTCACTGGAGGCTGTAGCCAATTACCAAAACGATAGGGTTTATGCCACTTCTTTGGGACAAATTTTCATAGGTGTCAGAACATCAGAAATTAACCGGTGTGGGCTACTGTTGCTTCTGATGACTCAAAATTGCCCTTGGTGTTCAAGAAATGAAAGTGAATAGCAGTCTACCAGCAATTGTTGGAAAGAGATTGTGTTTTCAGTCACATTTCAAAGTTGCTGTGTCTTCACTCTCACACATAAAGGCCAATTTCATGTAAAACTGAAGCAAGATAGATTTGGATTTTTGACAAATTAATTTGGCCTCTTGATATTAATCCTATGATATTTGTGATACGATACAATAGAAAACATTGGAAAGCAATATTTCATGTATCTCATACTCAAGCATGTCAGATCTGAAGGAAGTTCTTATGATGTTGTAGTACAATTTGAGCAAAGAGGTGGCGAAGAAGTCATGCACTTCAGTGAAGATGAGATTAAGGACTGTGGTTAAAGCAAAGAGTAGCCATTTTGAATTGTAAATATATGTAAAATATTGTCAATAATATAGCAACCTGTGAACTTCCATTAACTAAAACTTATTTTATGGTAAATGAATAATGGGTAAATGTATATGCCTCACCAATTATATATATATATATATATATATATATAATTTGTTTTAAAAATGTTGGAGTGTATACTTTTTTCTTTTTAAAAGGCATCTTTTCCATCCAACACTTCAGGAAAAATTGTTGGGCAAAAAACAAAGATACAATAAATTATCATAAATGGCAAAAATTTTTCTGAAGAAGTGTTGGACAAAAAAGTTTCTTGTAAAAAGAAAAAAGAAATACACTCTTTCATTTTAAAAACAATATGCAAATTCTGTGCTCTCCAGGGTAAAATGATAAACTATGTCCAGCAGCAAGGCCTCTGATCAGGAGGCTTTGAGGAGTGTGGAACCACCTCTTAATTGTTGGTGTTCCCAGGCTCACCCTGACCCAAGGTGGTAGCACCTGTTAGGGTCCCAAACAGTTAACCTCAAAACTGAGGTAAAAAGCATTATGAAAGTTTAAAAATAGGTTTTGATACCAGAAATACTTTGTAAAAAAAATTATTACCATCAATAAATTTTTGAAGGAAAAAAACTTACCAGCAATATGTTTTTGAAAATAATATTACCAGCTATACAATTTTGAGGAAAAAAATATTACCAGAAATAGATTTTTGGCAAAACAAAAATATTACCAGGAAAAGAAAGTTGTCAGTATTAAATAGCCCATTGAGGTTGATATGCAAAAAAAAGCAAAACTAACAAACCTAAATTCTGTGATAAAAATTTGTCCAAATAAATAAATATATATATATATATATATATACATATATATAAGTTGTAGCCTCTGTCTTTTTTTGTTATAATTCCCCATAACCATATATATTCTGAAACTACATTACCCAGGGTACTTCAATAAGATGCAGGTAATTCAGCTAGTATATATATATATATATATATATATATATATATATATATATGAGTAGTTATTCATGAAATATAATATCTACAGAAATTAAGTAGAAAAAAAAAAACTTAATGTATATTCACAACTGCATTTAAATTTTTTCTAGTAATTCACCTTAAAAGTCTTACATGTGTAATTCCTGCCATACACTTAGGGAGATTTGCTGAAAGCTGACTTGGTTAGAGGAAAATATTTGGTTTTTGATAAGAGAACTGCTAAAGAATACTCAAAATTATTTACTCAGGGCTCTATTCTGGTAGCCTTTTGCCAGACAAAGGAAATATCTTTCACAAGTAGAATTAATGAGGCTGTATTTTGAATTGTTAGTTATGTCCAAAGATAGGTTGCAAATGATTTGATGTGTGATTTTTGTCAAAATAAAATTACTTGCTTTATCAAGATTAACTTGAAAGCTCTGATGAATGACTCTCCCATTAAATGAAAGACAATCTAAAAGCTAGTTTCTTTGATTTGACATTTCTAAAAATGGCATTATCTTTATCTCTTCAGTAAAAGTGAATTTTCTTGACAATGTAAATTGTTTTTCCTGAAAAAAGGTTATTTATCAGAAGTAAATTAAACAGGAACCTCACCACACACACAACCCCTCACCTGTGTTACAGTGTAAGTAATCTTGGTTCAGTATCTTTTCACCTATCATTTAAAAGGATAAATAATGAACATACACTATCAACTGATATTTCTGTATTTTAACAATTTTCGAGAGCAGGGACATAAAAGGAAATTGTCATCTGAAAATGAGACATTTCTACCATTTTGTTCACTTGGATGCAAAATATGAAATTTATCATAAAGCATATGCTTAAGCTCTCTTACACCTTTGGCCATTGTAGATTTAACAAGTAACAAACATTGTGGGAGATAATTAAATGCTTACTGAAAATAACTTCTTAAAGTTTAAAGCAGGGTTGTTTTTTAATTCAGACACACACTTGCCTTGACTTTTAAAACGATCAAGAAAATTTGATTTTCAACTTTGACATATGGTTAAGTATTTGTAGTTTTGGGCATTCACAGAGAAATATTAAATGTGTTCTTAACCTCTGTGCCAAAAAAGAGAAATTCTTGTTTGTTCCAATAATGGTAAGCATTATAGAAAATACAATATTGATTTTGTTTATTCTACCGTTTTATTTTATTTTATTTTTTTAAATTCCTGACCAGATCAGTCCAAATGATTTTTAAAATTTCATTCTTAATATTTTTATTATTTCTTTATTTGTATCTTACTTCTTGATAAATTAAAATTTGATGCATTGTCTTTGTTCCCCAAATTATTTTAAATATCCACTTTGTAATTTCTATGAAACAAAATTCCTACATCAACACAAAACTTGACCACTTTGATCCATGTTATCACATTTAATGTATCCTGGTATCAACTAAAATGTACTAAATGAAAGAAATATGAAAGTTTGTATATATATTTTGGAAATCTGAACTTTGTTGGAGTCCAGGTGTTGCTATTCAATAAAGCAATGGAATAATTTGCTTTTGGAAAAGTTTGGACAATATTAATGATTATTTGTTAAAATGGAAATATTTCACTTTCAAAAATTCATTGCAAAATAAGAATGTTTAGCATCCTGCTACCACTTTCTTATCAATGTTGAATTTTATTCAGCTTCAAAATGATTTTCAGGAAATATCAGCTTCTAATTGGTCAATACACACAAGTGGGTGTTGCAATTCACCCATGTACAAATATTTTTCCAGTGCATGACCAAGTCAAGTTTTCCCGCCAATTTTCTCTGAGCCTGTCATGTGATTACGTCAATTATAAATAGCAGACACAAGTTTGCTCATTCTTTCTCTCTCTCTCCTCGCTACAAGATGTAGTTGTAAAAGGATTCTCGTCTCGACCATTGGCAGTCAAATGTTAAAACCATATTCATGCATGCATGTACGTACGAAAATTTCCAAACTACATTACAAACATACAGAACATTTCAAACAAGCAACAAGAACTTTTCTCTTTGAAATACTCTTCTAAAGCTAAAGTTTATTCAGCATTTCTCAGCTTTATAATTCATTCATTCAATTTTTGTGAGCTCAGATAAAATATTTCACAGTCAAAGGGACATAACACAAATCTCTATGCATTTACATCATGACACAAAATAAATACAAATGTTATTGTTTTAAAACCATTTTGTTCCTTCTTGTATTTCATGTTTTGTGGTGTTTTACGTTAAATATAAATCGTGTGGTCATGTTATTCACGCAGCAATAAACAGACATCTACAAATGGTCCATTCTTATTAACATACCACTACAAATGGATGATGAAAAAGAAAACACTGAATAAAACTCTTCATCAAAATTTGTAGAGAGTAATAAAGACAATGATTGTCCTGCACTGATTGATTTTTTTAAATGAATGTTTAAGTGTAAATCTCTTCAGTTTATGGTATTCTTTTAATAGGAAATCAAGTTCCAGATTCAATGATGGAGAAATTCCTGTTTGATTATTTTTTTTTTTTTTGCTTAGAAAAACTAAATTCTCCATGCAAAATCCTTTTAAAAACAAGGACCCCGACTCCTTGTCTATTTTTGTTTGTATTTTCAAAAATTTTTGTATTTTCAAAAATTTTCTTTCGTTGAATAATAGCTTTCTCTAGAAAGAAACAATTGAAGATCAAAATTGACCTATTGTTTATGAATTAAAGTTTCAAATAACATCATTTTGTCTTCAATTTTAATGTTAATCTTATTTCATAATGCTACTTTTCTTATTTTTTTGAAATCGAACATTTTTAAACTGAAACAGACAACCAAAAAAAACAAACCTGAAGCAAGGACAATAACTTTATATTAATTATTGGAATTACCTCCCTTACAACGACAACGATGAAGTGTTTAGTTATTTTTAATTTTTTTTTTTTTTTTCCTTGTGTCATAATCAAGTTATGATTTATGAAGACGGTGAAAAAGCTCGCGGCCTGACAAAGAAGCCCCCCCTCTTTTTTTAAAAATTTTGATCATTTGGGAATGGGTCGAACCGATAGCTTTTTTTCTCCGTTCATAAACTTTATTGAGGTTCTACTTTTCAAAGATTATTACATGCAGCTAATCGTGCAGTTTTTAATTATAAAAAATGATATTTATTTTTCAGTTTGAAAGTTCACTTAAGTAATCTGTTATTTATTCCCCACTTAATAATTGACAGAATAGAAAATGGTAGTTCACAATTTTGTCTCGCAGGGATTTTATTTTCCTCTAAAATAATTTAATTCTGTAATCACCAACCTCTTTTTTTTTCTTCCTTTCTTTTTTTTTTTTTTCTTCTTTTTAATTATTTCACTTCAAGCAAGGCAACAAATCGACTAAGATACAAGGAATTACTGATTGTGAAAGAATGAGAAAAAGAAAAACCTTATTAAGGAGAAAAAACAAAAGAACTGGAATTAAGAAGATAATGATTGCCATTGCATTTAAAGTTTTAAAGATCAAAGTTGACTGGAAAGTAAAACACAGGAAGAGAGTTCCACAAGTGAGAAGTGTGAGAGAAGAAATTGTTATCATAGAACTTATGGTTATATCTATCCATTTCAACTGTAAAATGGTGAGACCTAATTGCCAATCTTGTACTGTGCTTTAATCATTTCACCTCAAGCAAGGTGATAAAGCCACTAAGATGTGAAGGCTTAGTGGGAGTGAAAGAGAATGAGAAGACATTAGAAGGAACCGGAAACAAGAGATAAACACCTACTCTTGTTCAACAGACAGGGAAGGAGGGTGAACTGGGCTATAAATTCCTAAAGTCTAGGTCCTGAAGAGGAAAGTTCATCAGAATAATTACTATGAAAATATTTCTTGAAAAATTTCTAGAGTATTGAACTGATGAGTTGTAAGAAAGAAAAAATAACCTTAGAACCCCTAATGTTGCAATTGTAGAAATTTCAGGTCCTAAAAGAATTATACATTGGTACAATTCATGTGAAAGTTGTTCACTGGTATGGAATTGCAAAAGACAATGATCAATATATGATGTCATATAAGAGATGTCTATTAAATAACAATAATCCAACTGTCACTCGTTATCACTCATGAGAGAAAAGTACAAAACCTTGTCAAACAGTCCACCCGGACAATATTATTCCAATAAAAAACTTAATTTTGTTTGAGAGTTTTAGAAAATGAACAGATATTCACACAGTAACTTTGACTGGGATTCAACTGCCAAAAGAAATCCTCTGCAAGACATTTTCAGAAGAGGCATTTTGTGACAAATAAGATTGCAGGTTTTAGTTGGGGAGAGATGGAAACATTTTTAACTCATAATGAAATAATGCATATGACTTCAGCACCTTATCATACATCATGAAATTGTTCAGAAAATGGTGTTTGATAAATTGAAGGTGAACTGATTACTATGTTCCTACAGATGCTCTCTTCATAATGTGTGACAGGCGTATCTCCAGTAGTGATGCTAACGAAATATCTTAGGCAGTAGAGTGTCTGATATCAAGAACCATGAACAGAGGGGGAAGAGTCTTATCGAAGACTGTTTTCAAAGATTGAGCATTTAAGATGAGTGGCAAGTGGAGAGGAAGGGAGAGTTGAGAAATTGATCTATTATTTGGAAATACTGGGTGGAAACCATGAAGAGATATGTTGATCTATAAATATATGGGTAATGCTTTTATGTGCAATGGATGAGGCTTACAACACTTGAAAAAAACTTGTTAAAACCATTGAAGTGCAGGCCTAAATCCTATTGATTTGTCTTCATGATGTGCCTGCAGAGTATATGTGCCAATAGACAAAGAAACCACTGTCTGTAGAGCCTGACGTTGGGCAGTCTCATGCATTGAAGTTGTTCCTGAACCAAACTCTGTGATAATCAGTATGCCAAAAAGCCTGCTATTAAAAAGTCTATGGGGGTCCAAAAGCTCCTGGATGATGTTACAGATTATAATATCGAAGAATGTGTCTCAAAATCTAAATAATGAATATTAGTTTTTATGCTAATGATGGGGGAGCTGTTTGTGTTGGAGAAAATCCAAACTGCTGCTTTTTGCCATTTTCAGTTAAAATTGTCATCTCCAAACTTTGCATGTATTTGTGTGACTGGCTGAGGTAATCCTGATTCCAGCTCATTGCCAAGGAAAAATAGATTTTTCTTGTAAAATCAAAGTAGACAAGTTACAATTTCATTTGCTTTCTATATAATAATTCTTCAGTATTTTAATTTTAATGTTGGGGAGGGGAAGCCAAAAAGAAATTCAAGATTTAACATCAAAAAGATGCTTTTTTTTTTTTTTTTTTTTTTTTAAGCAAAAGTCATTTTTATAAAGGTGGATAGTTTTTTTTTCTTTTCCCAGAAAGCAGTTTTGTGTTCAGATTCTTTCTTATAAATGAAGGGAACATTCTCAGCATTTTGAGCATTACTGTTTGGCTTTTATTGCTTTTTATAAAAAGACAGTCTTGTTTCTCACAAAAAATGTTGTCTTAAAAATTTGATATAAATATTTTTAATATTTCAGTGCAAAAGATTTTTTGTTTTTTAACAAATCAAAATGTTATTTTTTTTTATATATTTTGTAAAATGTTTGTATTTTTCTGTTTCTTTTCCAGGAAATTAAATACAATTTAACTCCTCAGCGTCCACGGATACGCAGTCGTTCTGTTTCTCAGTCATCAACTGACAGCTACAGTTCAAGTAAGTTCTGCATCCTTTTCAAGTAAAACTTGACTCTTCCACCAAGAAATAACTTATTCTGTTTTGTTATCTCTCCTTTGTTTAAAATACAAAAGGAGTGCTGAAAAGTTCTTGGCCTTATTAAGGAATCACTCCCAAATATTCTGGTATCTGGTCAGATTTTCATAAGAGGGTTGGATCAAAAAATTTTCAGCAGTAGCACCCCACACCCTCCCTGATCACCCAGTTCATTTCCTGCTTGTACCTGTGGTCAATATCCAAGACAACATAAAGGCCATGACTTTGAATACTGATATCCTGAACAGGAAGGCTTATTCTACGTGGAAGAGTGACACAACACAATCTTTTTTTTTTTTTTTGTTTTTTTTTATTGTAAGTCTGGCACAAGGCCAAATAAAATCACTTTAAATATTTTTAATCATTTTGTTTTTATAGACAATTAGAAAAGCTTTTCATTATATTTAATGTTCTCTTTAAAATGAAGCATTGTCAAAAAAAAATCAAATCTCACTTGTATGTTAGAATTTGGTGTTATTTTTGTAAAATTATGACAGTTGATGTAGTAGGAAATACATTTTTAAATTCATGCATATCTGTATAATCTGAAAAAAAATGTCCTTGTAAAATATATTTTTATTAAGAATGAAGGACATTCTTGCAAATGTCTGTGAGTCAGTAAAAGAAAATTACCTTTTATTCCAAGCATCAAGGATGTTCCAGCCTCAAAGACTCATATATATATATATATATATATATATATATATATATATATATATATATATATATATATATTGCTCTGTTCCCACTCCTTCTTGGTCTTTTGAACAAGAGGAGAGTTTTATTCCTTGTTTCCTGCTTAGGATTTTGGTTTTCAATTACTTCTAAAGTCTTTTTATTCTCTTTCACTCCCAGCAGCCCCTTGTGTCTTAGTGGTATTATCACCTTGCTTGGGATGAATTGACTAATATATAAAACAGTTGAAACCTAACCTAAACAAAATAAACTATGAAATCTCCACAAATCTCCTTAAATGTCTATAATTGGTAACAGAAGCCATTGGTTTATACCAACGGCTTCCCATACTTAATACTTCTCGAATTCACTCTCATGTGGTCATGTGTGACGTCATGAGCTGCAGTACGATTTTCACTTCCAGTGTCTCATATGCACGTGTTTATCGTTGCTTGGAAATCATCCATGTAAACAGAAACAGACCATCATCGCTGTCTTGTCCGTATATTGCTCAATATATTGTACAGTAATTGTCATCTTTGATAATGGCTTTATGTAAGCCAAAAGCTTAGACT
>CAHIKZ030005380.1:2045000-2100000 GCA_903632075.3 Acanthosepion pharaonis
AAACAAAATTCTTGTCTAAAAAAATTTTTTTTTTTTTTTTTGGTACTAATTTTTAATATTTGTGCTGAAGAAACTACACTCTCTTCAAGATTTGATCTGAATCATTTTGGGAGGTTTTTTTTTTTTAGTTTGACTTTATCACTTTTAATTTTTATTTTGATTGTTGTTTGATGAGTTTGTAAATGAAAAGAATTTTACTCACCTGAAATGAAATCTAAGTCAGTGACCTTGTCTTTTCCATGTAAAACCCTTTCAATATTGAAAATGCATCTGGAAAAAAAAATATTTTCAGTTTTAATGGTTGGCAGAAGGCTTAATGAAATACAAAAGCTGACAATGCAGCTGGTCAGTAGGAACATATTTATTAAATAGTTACAATAAAAGTCTGAAATTTTCAGTCACCTCATTCATAGTTATTTATTGATCAATTAAGTTTAAATATTTCTTTTCTGTTTTTTAAATAAATTTTCTTTTCATTTATTTTTGTATAATTTTTACATATTTCTGATTAGCATTTAACTATTGAAGTTCACTTTTTGTGTGTTTACCACTCTAAGCTGAACAATCACTTTCATTCTTCTTGATGTCTCAGTCTGTCATCAGACATGTATCATTTTTTTTTTCCAGCTGGTGGTGAACCAAAGACCATTACACCTTCTTTGTGTAGAACCAAAATGTTTATGGGTACATTTATTGATAATCCCATAGTTAAATACTTGTTTTATATTGTGAGTAATTTTGAATGGATTCAATAAAATCATTTTTTTTTTCCATCTTTATTTTGTCAGCCAAATATAAAGAATGATAAAAAGTGAAAACAAAACTATTAAAATTCAACAGAAAAATTGGTCTTTAAAATATTTCAATACTTGAATTTATTCTTTTCCAAAATAAATGTCAAAGTTTAAAATAATAAAAAATGCAATTATTTTTTCACCAGTCTAATATTGTGATACAGGCACCCCAAAAGGACTAAATTTACCCTCTCAAGTAAATAAGATAATCAAGGTTATGCCCAGACAGATGGAATGTCCCTGAGTGCTAATGGCGTAGTTAAATGCTATGCAATCTCAGATTTAAGAAATGATTGCTTTGCGCTGAATGTTAAATAGTCTTCAAGGATTATCTTCATTTTCCTGCTGCCACATTTATTTTATCACTTAGAAGAATGTGTGTTCAAGATTTTTATTGATAAATTGAAATTTGAGTAATGTTTCTCATTTTTTATATAGATATTGACATTTACTATGTATTAACTCCAGCCTAGTACACCAGTGGATGGTTATGCAGTTAGTTGATTCTGAAAGAATTAGAAGTCCTACTAATTGGCCACAATCTTAACAAAAGTTATGCAGATGATACAGTGTTGATAGCAGATGTAGAAAGACTACAAAAACTTCTATAGTAGGTAGTGAAGGAAAGCAAGAACAAAGGATTAAACGTCAATTGCAAAAAGACAGAATGCATGGTGGTTAGCAAAAGGGAACAGTCCAACATGCAAATTACAAACTGGAGATGTCAAAATCAAACAAGAATAACAATTTAAATATCTGGGGATTGTTTTAAAAGTATAACACTGAAATCTGAAGATGCAATGGAATAGCAAAAGATGCCTTCTAAAAGCTAAGCAAAGTATGAATATAAATGTGACAATATTTAGGGTTGCTAGAAAGAAAGAAAAAAAAAGAAAGAAAAGGCGAGAATTAAATTTAGGTGATAAGAAGCAATCACGAACAGGGCAATAGACGATGTTATTTTTTTTTTCTAACAAAGGAAAGTGCTAAAGGTTTTATTCTCATTAGCGAGGAAAGTAAGGTCGCGGATGTGTCGAATTTGATTTATGATGGCACAACGAATGGTGAAAATTTCAGGTCGCTCAGGTGACCTACAGGGCAGAATTCTAAAGCGATAAAAATTGATTGGGTCGTGGAAAAATGTCCGTTGGACCAACCGCAGAATTACAAAAATAAAAGGTTAAACCATTAGCTATCTAAGGAGATGTCATTTGGAAAAGGCACCTGTTTATTGTCAGGTGCTGGCTATGATAGCAAAATTATTTTATCGGAACGAATAATTGGCACCAAGGTGCGATATCGCCGGATGACAACCCACTTGTTTGGCGAAGGTCTCGAGTGACGAATTCCAGGTGACATTCAGATAAAATTGAGATTAAGGGATCACACTACGGGTTGTATTGGTTTGTTGTCAGGCAGAAGGAAGGAAGGAAGGAAAGAAAGAAAGAAAAAGAAAAAACGAAGATAATTTTTTTTTTCTTTGAGCAAGATTTTTTTAAACTGAGGCCAGTCCAGCCACACCCACGCCACTGAGCACCCATTGGCTGAATGGTGGCGTGAGCGTTGGGTGGAGGTAATCATGTGAAGAAGGAGGGGAGGCCTGTTGATGCCCCCCTGAAGGGATTGGGTGAGATACCCATATGAAAAAGGAAGAATCTGGAAGGACTTCCAAAAATGGAATTTAATAAATTATTCTGACCGAAAACAAAGAAGTGGATTGTGGATTTAGAATTATCAAGGAACCTCAAACCCCAACAAGCCCACCCCGGTTTTGGTCGGCATCCATATAAGCAGTCACAACGAGTAAGTTGGCAGTTCGAAGTTTGCAGCTGGGTTCACAGTTGGGTTAGAGTTGCAGAGTGAGACCAATTCCGAACTCAACTTCTAACCAAGAACAATTTATTTTTGAAGAACGACTTAGACTCACACCACCAAAACAAGTTTTACGAATATCGCCTGAAGATACACCAAGAACCAGTCTCTTAAAGAACAAACAACTTAAGATGTTAAGACTCACCTAACAAAGTGTCACAAATCCATATAAGCGGGTTGGTAGAAAGACGCAGTCCTGTATTCAGCAACCAGATATAAAATATTATCCTTTTTTTAATACATTCGAACTTTTCGAGTTATTACTTTATTTTCTTTTACATATACTTGTGCGATATCACCCTTGTTTGGACTCGACTTGCATTATGGCCCGGCGACTGATTGATTTCATCTACCTAAGATCAAATCACAACGTGGGTAGGTTAGACTAGAGATCAAAACAGTTACTTCGGTAACCAGACGTTGGAGGCAAGCTGGGAACGACAAGGCTGATACCAAATCTAACCAGATTCCCATCCGAATCAGCAAAGGGTTAGAATGTCACATTTGGTACCATGACCAATACCAAGTCACATTGGTCGTCATAGGACGGCGACGGCGCGGAGACAGATGGGGTGACATCACAATTGGCGCCGCAACCAGGACAGCACGGCGGGCGCGGCTAGGCAGACGTCACATTTGGCGTAGCAACACTGGGGGACGTCACATAAAGAAACAAAGATTTTGTTAGAAATAAAGAAAATAGTAGTGAACTGTTATGCAATATCAGTCCTTCTATATAGCACTGAATGCATGACCATCAACTCACAGATGAAGAAGAGACTTGAAGCAACAGAAATGTGGTTCTCCAGAAGGATGCTGAGAATACTATGGACTGAACATGTGAGTAACAATGAAGGGCACTTATATCTAACATCAAAAAAAGACAATTGAATTTTATAGGGCACATAATGAGGAAAGAAGGCTTAGAAACTTTGATACTTGCAGGATAGATTGAATGCAAGAGGGACAGGGAAAAACACCACATGACTTATCAAGAGAGTTTGGGTAAATGGATGACAAAACAGGGTTTAGGAGAAATAACGTATTTATTAAGAGCTACAAAGAACAGGAAATTATGGCCAGCCATGATTGCCAATGTCTTGAATCGACGTAGCACATAGACGTATTTATAATGAGATGAGGAGTATGCATGTATTTGGTAGGACAACCGAACCTTAACCCAACCATATAATTCCATTATATATTTTCTCAAGTGTTATAAGGGGTGGTGCAGTTAGTGGAAATTCCGTGGCTATGTAATGTTTCACATTTGATGATTGGAATAGTGCATCTGTCTGTATGAATGCAGATATATCAAAAATAGCAAATAACTAGCTAAAGTACCATTTATGACATCAGGGAAATTAAAGAACTAGTACGTTAAGTATTGGTTGGTCAGTTGAAGTTTATGACAAAAAGCCTTTAAAATTAATATTGACTATTTCAAATGCTAGTGTTTCTTTAACTAAAAGTGATGTACCAAGTGAATGAAACTGGTTTACATTCAGTGCAAATGGGACACAGGGTCAAATTTTAATTTTCTATTTTTAGATCCCCTTAACAGAGAATGATGGTAGTTTATTTGTTAGTGTAGCATTTAGGTGATGCCTGAATAAAATTTTGAAGCAATTTAGCTAACACTTTGGACTTAGCCACAGAATTGTATGCCCTTGAGAAAGCATCTGAAGTAATGTTATCTCTCCCAGAGTGATACTTTGTGAAAATCACACTTAATCCCCCCACCCATCTCTGCTGAATATTTTACTTGCCTGTTTAGAATCAAACATGAATACTACCAATTTCTGCTCACTGGTATATCCACTTGCACCAGAGCTGCTTTCATAGCATCTGTTTTCTTCTATTACCCAGTGTTTTTGCTCATTATGATTTAGTATCCTTAAAAAAAAAGCTGACAATCTGCTAGATTGATTAAGAATGCTCAAATGCATTCTTCTCTGTAAGGGAATTTTTTCAGAAATACAATGTCTCATAGCATTTTCTCCCTTATCTTTCAAATATTAAAATGTTTTTTTTTCAGTCATCTTAAATCGTGGAAATGAGAGGAAAACAATCTGCCCAGAGGAATTGGTAATCCAGTGAGAATGTGTATTAAAGCATGTAACGTAATGAGTTTTATATTCAGAGGAAGAGGACGTAGCTGACGTCTTTCAAGATCAAGTTTAATTTTTATTTTTATTTAATATAAGCCAAGTGTTCAAGTTGTAGTGAATGTACAATCATCATAATTGTAGGTCAAGCTGGACCTTTCTACAAATCTGTTGAATTTGTCTATAAGGTGCTGAAAGCAGATAACTCCATTTGTACAGCTGACCAATGGCTTCAAAAACCTTAAGGCTTGCCTTCTTCAAGTATTGAGACATGATGATATGCAAAGAATTGATATTGATCTTGTGTTGACCACTTCACCAATTCTTGTTAGGAGTTAAGCATTTAACATTGTGAAAAGGTTTATAGTTCAAGAGTTGTGGAGTGAGTAGCAATGGTTAAATGTAAAATAAATGAATGGTAGAACTGCCCAACAAACAGATTTGACAAAGATTTCAATAAACTATTACAAGAAAAGAAAACGACAAAAAAAAAAAATAATAAAGCAAGCAAACAATATATGCAAAGTAAATTAACGGTAATAAGACAAAGCAACAGTAATATGGCAAAGCGTTCACAAAGAATTAGGATTAACACAGAAAAGCAATTTTAAAGACAAGTGAACATAATGTTCTGACAAACTTGGACTGAGTCAGATGAAACTGAGAATTGGTCTATTTTATTGGCAGGGAAAGAATCTCAGGATGCCTTTTATGTTGTTTTTGTCTATAAATTGGGGAGGAGAAAATGTTTCTTACCGAGATTGGAATCAACAACGTATAGTAGACTACCATTTTTTGCTTGTCAGTCATTAGTGGTTGCAATTTGACTTAGGAAGTGTTTTTATCTTAATTATCCCTTTTACATGTAGTTGCTTCCTTTCAGTTGTAATATAATATCCTTGACTTCATAACCATTGGGTTTCATTGCTACTGGACTTCAATCATTGGTTAGCAAAAAAAAAAAAAAAAGTCAAGGAGAGGAAGCAGAAAAGCTAGAGAATTTATCCATGCATTTAATGGAGATTCTACCCACCAAATTTTACACTGATTTTCTGATGTTACTCTATAAAATTCTGTCTAAGGATAAAAGATCCATACATAAAACAGCCAGCCTCAGCTTCTGGTATTGTCATCTCCTCAGCTCTATAATGGCTAAAAAAAAATTGTCCAAAAATCTTAGACGTTGATGCTGAAGCCACAGCATTAGTATTTTGATGTGTGTAGCTTTCAAAAAAAGGGGTCAGCATAGATCATTCTCAGCAATGGTTTGACCTTCTCCTCATTTTAATTTAATCCAAATCATAAGAGTAGGCAAAATTTCTAAGACAGCAACTATCAGTTGGAGATGGAAGAGTAACAAATGATCTAGGCTTTACTAAATGACAATCCTTTACAAAATTAACTTTTTTACTAAATTATCACCTGTAGCTCTGTTGGATATTTCCAATGAAGATGCTTGTTATTCCCAGAGAAAGAAATATTTTTGTCCCGTAGCATCTGATGATATTTGATTTTCAGATGATCTTTCACTATGGATACATGTTTCTGCATTATCACTGGAAGGAGCAGCTACGTTGTCTGTAAAAGAAATATTGTTTCTAAGAATCTTACTTAATCAAATACACTTTTGTACATTGTGCTGTTTTACTCTCAAATGGCCACTGACAATTGTTGTTTACCACTTATAAAAGCTTTGCATGAAACCTCTTCAGATTTTTCAACACTGATTACCCACCCCGACCTGTAATTACAGAATCTCTTCTAAGTTGTTGTGCCTACAGATATTCCTTCAATATCTCTTCTAATCGTTGCTGATGGCTGGATAAGGTTTTGCATAAATGTGATTTTTAGGCTTCATAATACAAGTTTTTCAAAAAACATGCTGCATTATCATAAATTTTACAATCTGTTCACACGTAGAAGGAGCAATCGAGGATAATTAGTCAATTAATTTTATCTGGGGAGATTGGCTCAATAATTCAAGAAAAATTGTTTGAATTTAATCTATCCATGTTTTCTTTCCTTTGTAGTAGGGCTTGAATTAGGGTTGCTTTCAAGTGGCTCAGATTGCAGAAACTTATCCAGAGTCAATGTTGATCTTCAAAAATTTAAATGCAATGTTCTTTTATTGTCCTCTCTCCTTAATGGTATTTTTTTCTTGTATTCTTTAACACATATTAACCCTGCCTTGTGTCTTAGTGACTTTAATCATTTCACCCCAAGCAAGGCAATGAAGAAAAAAAAAAAAAAAATGGTCATATCTGTCTATATTTCTGAGATGAGGTATTGTCTTCAAGGACACAGTGGATAAAAGCATTGGTGGAAGTAATCCAGTGACTTGACCCAAAGAATTGGGAGTTCAATATCTGGCCACAGCAGAGGTGAACAAAAACTTGCAGAGTTGAGTTACTAAAGGGAAATAATTGAAACTGAGATATCTGAAAGAGGCATGACATGTGGAACTAGAGTAATCTATCCTGATAGATAAAATAAAGGGTTCTGTTCGAAATTCCAATCACCTGAAGAAGGCCGGAGCATACAATGGCCGAAACATCGTGATTATGACAACAAAGATTAGGACAACAGTCTGAACTATGTAAATAATGTAAATAATTATCAGTTACATTTCTTTGTTGAATAAATTGTCATTTAAGTTTTGTTTTACAAACATGACACAACTACATGACAACAATTTATGTAGTCTTTCAAGAAGATACAAAGGCTACTGATTTCATGCAAGAAGGCTGCTAAGTCTATTTACAGTATTATCAACCATCATAATCCAACACAGAATGACTGGAAGTATCATTACAATGTAGAGTGCATAAAAAAAATACTAAAATTACTGGTGTAGACTCGCTACTAAGACTACCTCTCCAATATTAACACAATGAGATTTAAGATTAAATGGATTTGGTGTTTGGGGGAAATATCAAGAGAAATGATTTCAACCTTGCTTGACCACCAGTCAGCATTGTGTTTGGGATGGGAGTGGAATTGTGATTACAAAGTGAGAATGAATTGATATTAAGACTGGGAAATGATTGGCGGGCTGATGGTATAATGTCCAGATTTCTTTCTTTTCATTTGTTTTTTCTTTTTCTTAAATCTGTTCATTTCCAGCTTCGCTCATAAATCTTTCTAAAAATATTCTTTTATTTGTAAGTGGGCCAGGTTCTTGTTTACTGAATTTCTATTTTTTCTTCCACTTATTTTCCTCCTCATCACTTATTTTGTTGATAACAAATTCCAGGTTACATCCGACACCATGAGAGATAAAACCTTTTCTGTCATCAGAACTTGTCCTCTATCAACTGATATTTTTCAATTTTTCTATGTTCTGTGTCTCTTCAGGATGTGGGTGATCATGGCCCTCCACAACTTCCTGTCCCTTGTAGCGCTTAGTAAAGTTTGTCTTTTGGTTATATATCTTAATCTCTGTTCTGCCAAGCTTGTTACACAGGTTATGTGTTGCTTTCCTCTGTCCTGCTTGCCTTTCAATATGTCCTGTGAGCGTCAAATTTTCCAAGCCTTCTTTCATCATGTGCTCTAGAAATTTCAACTGTTTCTTTATGATGCTACATTTTGTTTCCATTTTCTATAAAGCTTTTTCATTGAAAACAACTTCCATCCATGTTGTTCTCAGCATCTTTCTGTAGAACCAAATTTCTGTTGTCTCAAGTCTTGTGATGAGATGGTCCATGAGTGTCAATATCACATCATTCATCTTTTCTTGATTTTTAATGAAATTTTCTTGTTTCTTAATTCCTTGCTTAACTTTTTGAAAGCATCTTGCTCTATCACAATGTGCCTTTGGATTTCATTGTCACATTTTCTGTTAACACTTTCTAGATATTTAAACTTTTGCACATTTTGGTATCCCTAATTTGTCATCCACATATTGGATTGTTTCTTTTGCTGACAGCCATACATTCTGCCTTCTGGCATTAAATGTTTCATCCTTTCATTGACGTTCTGTTTTCTGAGAAATAATTTCTGTTTTCTTTGTATTACTGTCTTGCTGCAGATGAACTTGGGTTTTCTTCTTCTTGACAAAGATGCAAAGTGAAATTTTATGAGAGTGCCAACATCACAAAATCTGACTTTTTTTTTAATTTGATCTTCTGGGTTTAAAAATAATCTGGTCATGGAAAGTGTGTTGCATTTTCAACAAAACTAGGAATTTTTTTGTTTTATTTATTATCAAATGGATCAGTTTTCCATCATTGAATTTTGCAGACTTCCTTCAGAAATTGGCACCATTTTGCTTGGGCACATCTTTTTATAGACTGACTGCATTCTAAGAGGGATTGCTTTATGATTGTAGAATCATCATTTTTATATTTTTTTGCACAACAACAAAAATGCAGAAACTCTGTGTCAGTATGAATTCAAAATTTTATAATTTTCATTAAATTAATTGCTTTTATTTTAGAATAAACTTTTTTTTTTTTTTTTTTTTTTTTGTCTTTCAAAATTCTGAACCTAATTTTAATATTTGTAGGTCTGCAATTAGCAGAAACAAGATTTTGACTGGGACAAAATTCTGGAAAATTTCCCCTAGATATTTATTTATTTTTTTTTTTTTTAATTTTTTTAAGCATTTTCACCCCAAGCAATGCAGGAAGCCACTAGCACGCAAGGGGTTACAAAGGATTTGGATCGAGAACAGATAGAAGTGACAGAGGAAAGGATGAGGAGAAGGATAGTGGATACATCAAGGCAACTGGAGATGTCGATTTACATTACATTTGAAAAATTGGAGATTATAGCTATCAGGGAAACAGGAGAAGGGAAGGGAGTTCCACAAGCGAGAGGTGCGAGATATGAAGCTATTGGAGTAGAAGAGACGGCTACATTTAACAGTTTCATCAGTGAAAGGGTGAGAGCAGGATGCCAGCTTCGTAGGACGCTAGAATTCACAAAGTCTGGAAACCAGCAAAAGCAGCTCATCGGAGCAATTTGATTCAATAAATTTCTTAGTTTCAATTCCTTAAAGGAAACTACGCATTTTTGCATTTGCATGAAACTAATGATGCTAATTTGAAAAATTAGTTTGAACATATTATGGGTTGAGAGAATAGATTGGATCTTTTTTTTTTTTTTTTTCTTTTTTTTTTTTAATGATTGGCAAAATTAAAAATAAATAAAGCAGAACAGTGTATATCTGGTTTTTCCCTTCTTCAATGGTTGTCTGAAAAATATCTTTTGGCTTTCAGATTTTTTGTGGTTAGTATAAGTATTCTTCAAATTGCTTGTTACATTTTAATATTTTTAGATAAAGTTTCAAAGTTAATGAGTTTTTCTGAATAGCAATCTGGTAATTTAGTCACTTTCCTCAGACATTAATCTCGGATACGTTTATCTTATGGAATAATTTCCCCCAAACAATCATAGATTCTTATAAAGGAATCACTTTAACTTTGCTTTTTGGGTATTTTATTTATTTTTGTAATAAGTGAGAAATTTCTATTAATTTAGCTCCAGGTTTTTGTGACTTTATTGATCTGAGAATAAAACCTGTAAATAACTGGAAATATTTTTTTATTTTCAGGTTAATAGCTTTTCTAATAACAATGAAGCATATTTACATTTATTGAAAGTAAAGGGGTTAAATTCAGAGCTGATTTACATAAAATGAAAATGATTCCATGATTCTAAAATATTTGAATTAATAAACAGAAGATTCCGGAAAAGAAATTCTGTAGACGTGTCTAAATGTTGACTTGAGGAAGACTTTTGTAGAATTTTTTTTTTTTTAAATGGTATAAAAATAAAACAAAAATTCAACTTGGCATTTTTAATATTTTCCTTTTTCTGAGATTCAGTTCTAAGATGATGACTTATTTACAATATGAATAAAAAAAAAAAAAAAAAAACTATGTAATTAAACATTTTAAGTGGAAATAATATTTTATGTCTCAAATAATTGTTTTTTTTTTTTTTAAATCAGCAACTAAGCTTACAAATAATGCAATTTTATTTGGTTAAATTTTTCTGAATTTTGATGTTCTTTTTAATGACAAAATGCAAATATGCTGGTGTGTGAATATATATATATATATATATAAATATTCTATATGGACAAAGAATATAAATGGAAAGAACTGTGTCTTTTAAAACCCATAATTTTTAAAATCCCAAAATTCTTGAGGATGAAATGGAATATTTTAATTTTTACAAAATAAAGTGCTTCTATTTTTGAAACATGGTTAGAAATGAAAAAACCATATTTTTCAATTAATTTATAGCATATATATTATAAATTATATATATATATATATAAATATATATATATTATATATGGGCAACAAGTTCTAACCATGTTTGTTGATGACTATAAAGTTTTTTTTTTTTTATATATAATTTCTTGTGTGTCTGTATAGTTTCTTTTTCTTTTCAGAACATAAATATAAAAATTGTCCAAATGTTTTTCCACTTTTCATCCATTATCAAGAATGAATTTTATTTTATTTTTAATTGAATATATGGATTGGGTATGTATCTTTATAGGAATATTTTATTTTACAAATCCACGTTTCATGCTTCTCTATTATATTCACATAGAAAACAATTTTTTGAAAAGGTTCTTCTTTTTTTTTTTATGTGCTTTGTCCCTTTAGGACATGGGCATTCATGGCTCTCCACCTCTTCCTGTTCCTTGTAGCTCTCAATAAGCTTTGACTTTTTGTTATTTCTCCCTGACCCTGTTCTTGCTTAAGCCTGTTAAGTATGACACACATTGCTTTCCTTTGTCCCTCTTTCCCTCTATCTGCCCTGTGAGTATCAGATTTTCCAAGCCTTCCTTTCTCATTACGTGCCCCAGAAATTTCAGCTGCCGCTTCCTGATGTTAAGTATGAGTTTCCTTTTTGTTTGCATCCTCTCCAAAACCTCATCCTTGCTCAAATGTTCGGTTCATGGTATCCTTAGCATCTTTCTGTAAAGTTGCCTACACTGTTGCCTCAAGTCTCTTCTTTATCTTTGAGGAGACTGTCTAACATTTGCTATTTTAGTTGAGAACAAAAATGTATGCAGAGTAGGCAGTACCTACCCTGAATAAAATAGATCAGTGGCTACATTTTCCTTCTGTGGTACAATATGCAACTAACCCAACAAAATTATGAAGGTTACTCTGATTATTATGCAGAAAATGCAAAATTTTTTATTTTTCTGTAGATTTACTACATAAAGCCACAAGCTACCTACCATGAGTAATTACTGACAGCACATGCTTTTATATTTATATATATATATATATATATATATATATATATATATATATATATTCGACTCTCCCATTGTATTCAGTGTATGAGGGTCAAGCAGATCAGTTCCTAGGAACCGACAGCATATGTGATTTACTTATAGTGGTGAAGGTTTTGTGCCAAACCATCCACTCTTTTTGAAGGACCGAATGCAGAGACCTGGTGCACTACATACCACAAGGTCCCCAAGCGATCCCTCAGCAAGTTTTCAATTCAGAGTTGTCCTTCTCCTAGACCAGTTGCCATCCAAGGCTAAAAGAAGCCAGTCTGTCCTGCTATTTTATCCATAACTGGAGGGAGAAGTAGAGGATTCATACTTTTCCCAATGGTATTAGCATGTAAGTGAATGTAATGGATTCGAACTTGGCTCTCGGATTCCTCAATCCAAGGCACTATCCATTACTCCATCAAAACTTCTCTCTCTCTCTATATATATATATATATATATATATATATATATATATAAATTAAATTAACTGGTTTAAAATATGGTTTTATGAAGAAACCATATTTTAAATCAGTTAATTTATAATGTTTATGCTGTGTAAATTTACATTGAGCACTGTCCTATAAAAATATCAATTAAGAAAACCAGATTATATATCTTACTGTACTTTCTTTTTATTATTTTATATAATATATATATATATGCTGTGTTTTTAATTCTTTTTAAGAGAGCTTTTTAATACACATAAAATAAACTTTTTTTAAAAATTTATTTAATCATTAACAGGCAGTTTTCTGCTTAACAGTTTTTCAAAATGGGTGTCTGTTTATTTTGAATGCTGCTGAGATATCTTTTCACATTTTTTGGATATAACATTAAAAAAAAAAAAATTAAAAACTATATAAAAAAGAAAAATATATTCATATATATATATATATATATATATATATATTAAATATATATAAATATATATATATATAAAATCTATATAAAAATCATATGAGGCTATAAATTCCAGTTTTGTATCTGTTATGAGTATAATCACTTTCTGCAGCAGGAAAGTTATTTTTTAAACCTGCTAGTGCATAAATCTTTCCAATTGTGATATCAAGGTAGGATACTCACTTAGGCTGATAAAACTAACATGAAAGCCAAAGATTTCCAGAATAGGGGGTTTGGGGGCACCTTCAGACCTCGCACTATACAATCAAGATAGTGTGATCAGCAGCCCAGGATTGATGTGACAGTAGCGATCAGATCATTCTTAGCAGCCTTGGACTGGTGTGTTACCAGAAATAAAAGTAAGCCTGATCTCTGTAAGCTGAGCACTTTGGAGGCAAATATCTCTGTGTTAGTGTGGAATCTGCCATAAGTAGAGATACTGAAAAAAATAATGAATTGCTAGCAGGGGTCAAAAGTTGTTTAATTTATCAGTAAAGTCACAAAAGATTTAGGCCCAAACAAAAGATGGAATAAAATATAATAAGATGCGTTTGGGTGTGTCAAAATATCATGTGTATTTTGAATGTGATTTGTAGCAGCATGAGGAAAACTGATTTTGAATGAAATATGCACTTGACTGCAGCAATAGCAAAGATCTTTTATTCAGTGACAGGATAATTTTAGGAAAATTAATTCATTACAATAAATATCTGTATTGTAGAAATCTTGTCAGTGCTTCTAGTAAGAGGTTCAGTGACTAAATCAGTTAAAATACAGGGTAAATATTGATTACTGAAGCTGTATTCTATTTAGGCATTTGGAGTGGCTCCAGAAAAGACTTTACTCTGCTCTTCATTGATTGGTTAGTTATATTTCTCCCTCTCTTTTTTAAATGTTTTCATAAACTGTGTTTCTCTTTTTGCATAGAATTTATGGGCTAAAATAAAGATAGTTTTATATATTGTCATGGCCAACCTGACAGTATATCTTTAGACAAGCCAAGTTGGAAAGCCGTTTTGGGAGAGCTGGTGTACAGATTAAGGCCAGCACTTGAATTACAACCACTCCAGACTATATATACTTTCTTTATACTTCACTTATACTCACCCCTCATCCACAATCCCTCTCATTGACTTTACCCGACTTTTCTCAGGTAAACAAACTGGCAGGATAATTTTCTTATTGTCCTTTTTCTTGTGTGACCTTTTATTGCCGAGTTCTAAGAATTACCATTACAAAATAGCAGGATACTGATCTCTTAACTATTTATATAGAAACCTAGATGTTATTAGTTAAATAAAGTCAGTCAGTTTTTCTTTGCATAAAGTTTGCATATGGGAAGGTTATGTTGAAGGGTAGATTTCTTTTCATGTCTAATATTTCATATCTGAAGTCAAATTGGAGACTATATATTTATGTTATCTCTATACAAATGATCATTGCACTTACCATCTTGGCTTTTAAAAATATTTTCTGGCTTTAAATAACCTACAAAGGGTTGCTAAGCTGTAGAAAATGAATGAATCAATCAATAGAGCCAAGAAGCATGATGCACAGCTGTCTATTGACTTGAACCATGATTATGTATCCTGCCAGGTTTATATTTGTTGTAAAGAAGAGACTGGTGCCGACATCCTTTTCCTTATGTTTGTTAGGAATTCAGATGATATGTTGCCTATTTTTTATTGCATTAGAAACATTACAAATGCACTCTGACGTGTTTCCTTTGTGAGCGATCAGCTTTAATTCTTTCACATAGCTGTATGCCTTATCTTACATTGTGATTTGGAATGTCACACTTGCAATGCTTATTGAATGTCTATTGGCACTGATCTTCTCCTATTGTCTTGTCCTTCATTACTGTCAAGGCTCTGGCCAGTATCTAAAGTTGTTTTCCCTATCCAGTATTTGACATGGTCTGGCAACCCTGTCAAAAATGCTACATCATGGTCAGACAGGTCACTGAATAAACATTGTAATGTGTCAGAGGTCAGTAAGATAAACATCCACAGACTCAGTTGAGTTTAGGTACCATGCTACAAGCAAGTCTATCACAAATGCACTGTATACATGTGCATTTTATATGCATTTATTTATTCATCCCTATTCAAACAGCAAATGCCTCTCATGTCAAGTGCAGTGGCAGCACCTGTTTGAACTAATTTCACCCTACACAACTTGCACCTCCCCAGGTCTTTGTTAATTCACTTGATTAAAGGCTGACCAGATAGCCAAACTGTTGAATTAAGAGATTAGTTTAAGGTCAAATTTGTTTTCTGTCATTACCTGGCAATTTGCCAAAATAGCTTATTGACTGTACAATTGATAAGTCATGGATCTAAGTAATTTCAAATTACAAGTCTGACACCAGTGCTAATCAATCTCTCATATAACACATTTCAAGAAGTAAATAATATATACCCAAACACCAGAAACTGTTTGCTTTTTATATTTTTCAGAATCAATGAATTATCCACATGACAAAAAACAGTTATGGTAATTCATTCTGTTTCTAAGAACCCACATATCACTGATGGTAACGATTATGATGATGGTAAACTATCAATTGGGTTTTGTCTGTCAGCAACAACCAATACAGGGTCTTTTCTGTTAATGGTTGCAGCATTCACGCATCAAGTTGTTGCTGTTGATGCTACAATTGGGAGAAGCAAACAATGTCACATGAAAATGAGACAAAAAATGTAAAGATGAGACATCCTCAATAAGAAAAAAAAAAAAAAAAAAACGTAAATCTTAATTGTTTTATGATGCTAAATTTATTATCTATGAATTTAGGTAAAAAAAAAAAAAAAAACTTTGCTTTTTGACACAAGTTTTACATAAATCTGTCCCTTCCTTTCAAAGAAGAGACAATTTTATATAAACCTTTGAAAACTGAAGAAATAGAAATAGTTTTCAAAATTCTTACATAGAACATTATTATTAATAATTTTAGTTTAGTATTTCTTTCTCTCTTTTTTTTTTTTTTTTGTTTGTTGCCAATCTAAGTTCTTTGTTCTACAGACATTGGTGATAATGGATAAACCTCTGATAAGATGATTTGAATGCCACACGCCATTTGGAGAAGGAATGAATATAGCTTTATGATTAAATCTGAATGACTCGTCGTTTGGCATTTATAGCCTAATTGGTAAAGTGCTGCCACTGAAAAACAGGCTGTCAATGACAAGAGATATGAGTTCAAATCTTGACAAAGACTTATTCCTTTTTTCCTAATTTGGACAACTTCCTAATGATCTTAAAATGGTAACCTGGAAGTTGTGTTTAAAATCAACGAAAATAAAATCAACAGAAATACTAGTCCAGTGACAAGAGGATTTTTCACTGCATTGGACTTCTTTATTGGTGGCAGGGTACCATACTGCCCCCCCCTTTTTTTGGTATTTCTTCTTGGGGTTTATTTGGCAGAGGTTGTCTTGTAAGTAAAATGAGACTGGATTATATGGTATTGATAAGAGGAAGTAATACCTGACTTAACAGTTTATCTTTTGTGTTATGTCCTTTAAGGATCAATCATGGCTCTCCACAGCCTCCTGTCTTTTACTTGAAAGTTGCATAAAGTATTAGGCAGAATTTTAAAGTTAATGTTACAATTTCTGGTTATTAACCTGCTATACATTTTACTTTTGTTCTGATTTGTTGACAGAATTAAGTGTTGAGCTTTGCAGTAATTACTGCAAGATGAACAAGCTTTTTCTTCTATTGTGTCTTCTAAACTGATTCTTTAATGGTGCGGCAGTAATGCTAACTGTAAACCAAGGAAGTCTTACAAGTTTTATGCAACATAAAGTTGCTTGTGTTCAGTTTTATATTACTAGATAGTAAAAAAAAAAAAATAATTAATTTTCTATTCACTTTGCTGAGTGAAAAACTGAAAATCAAATACACTTTGTAAAATGATAGAAAAATATATAGAGAATGAAAAAAGATTTCGTTTTAATTCAAGATATTTAGTGAAAGAAAAAATATTATTTAATTTCAGATGTTTTTTTTTTTAAATGAAATTTTTAGAAAAATATTTTTCAGGGTTTATAAACGTTTGCCATTTAATGTTATGATTGAGATTTTTGTGTTAATATTTTTTATTTTTTTTTATTTTTCAGGTAAGTACTGGTTCCTTAACAAAACTGAAAGGAAAAAAGAATTACTGTAAGTCATGGACTCCAAAATCTACTGGTTATTTTTCTTGTCTCTTTTTCAAAAGTAGATTTAAGAAAGAAAGACTGTTCTATTAAGAATGGCATGGATTTTATATTGTGTCCTATTGCGGTCACTAAATAGTATTTAGTTTGAAGAAAATTAAACAAGGTATAAATTTAAAAAAAAAAAAGTTTTCATTATAAATACTTATTAAAAGTTTTATCTTTAGATATTAGATTTCTTTTCCCCCCCACTTTGTTTTTTCTTTTTCTTCATGCATGGCAGGAATTGTAGAGGGTGGGAGAAAAGGGAAGCAAGTCTTACATGTTACCAAATCAGTTTTTTTTTCCCTATTTATACAAATATCCTTTTTGCAAAAAATGGTTAATTCTTTTCAATCTAAATTTTTAGCATAAAGACGTTAACATTTTTTGCCTTCAGACAAATGTCCTCCTTGTTACCAAAATGTTTCAATTGGCTTTCTTCAGGTGTCTCTTGGTCCAAGTGACCTTCAAGGAATTTCAAACTGAACCCTGTATTTAATCTATGGTCAACTGACCATCCCTTGAGATATTTTGTCCTGATTTTATTTAGAACATTTTAATTTAGAAATATTTAATTTTTTAGTATTTTATTATTCAGAGGATTTTCATAAATCTTGGTAACATTTCAAAGTGTCCAAGAGGTTCCTGTGGGTGAATTATTTTTTTGAATGGTGGAGCCTAAGTGATGTCATTTAATGACTAATAAACAAAAGTAAGTAAATGTAACAATAACAACATTTAATCACTGTTTTTTCTTAGGCAACAAATTACATCACTTAACATCCTCCATAGTTTACCTTGACTTTCACAGCTAACTTTAAGAATATTTTTAGAGTATTCTTAAATTTAAAAATTTTGAAAACCTGATATTTTACTTTCGTTTATAAATACTTGTTGCAAATTAAAATCCTTACATTTACCTTGATAAAGTTCATCAGAAGACAAAATGTATTGGTAAAGAAAAGTTTTCCTTTTTATCATATTGTCTTTTTACATATATGTTTTATCCATATCTGAACTTTTATATACACACGTGCATACACACACATTCCATTAAAGACGACTGGCAAGGTTCTGCGATTCAGCTTTTTACAGATAACTAATATTTTTTTATGAATTAACATAACTGCATTCATGATCGTATACCAAATTCACAAATAATTATATTGTACATGTCTATCAAGAAGACTTATGTTACATCTTTTTGACCATAGCTCAATCAGCGCCCATTTGTGCTCATTTGAGCCTAGCTCAATTAGGGATCATTTAAATACATATGGAGATCTATCAAATTCTATCCTCAACATACTTTTAGAAAATTCAAACCACATCCACGTGTAAAAAAAAAAAAATTAATGGAAACCCTAAAAAGCCAACACTCAATAACATCAAATATGAACACAGCCCCCCTTCCTATAACTCTAGATACATACATAAATAAAAATACATACATTGAGTTAAAAATAAAAATCATCATCGATAATGGCTAAAAGGAAAGCCAAAAGTTCTCGGATACACATAACATTGAGATAATTTTTACACACTTATGTCCAGAAAAGAAAAAACTTGTATGAACACAAGAAAAATTAAATAAAAGGCCTAAACAGAGTGCCTTGTCAGTCATCTTTAATGAAACTTGCATAAAAGAGGGGTTGCTACCCAAATACACAACTAAAAACATATACTTTTGTATTGAACCCTGTTTTAAATTAATGCTTTGAATGCTGAAATCTTACTCTTTGTTCTTTTACATTTGGATATTATATATATATATATATACACACACACACACACACACATACATACATACTATTCTGTTGTATTCTCATCCAAATTTTTTACAGGCTCGTGTGTGTGTGTCCATTGCTTTTTTTAATGCACAAAACCTGCTATTATTTTTTTTTATTTATTTACATTTTTATGAGTCTAAATCAGGTCTGCCTTTTTTAGTGGCTAGTACATGTTGGAGAGAACTATTTGTTGAGAGATACTCTGTAGTGATAATCTTGTGAACACTTGGGATGTTTTCTCAAACAAGAGATATGAATGAAATTACAAACAATTGTACACATGACATTTTATTGCCTTAGAAAAAGTAATAAATGGAAATGTATCTATTGAGATATCTTTATTTATATAAACAGGAATGTGTGTAAAGATTCTATTAAAGATTTTGAGAGATTTACATTCTGAAGAATATGGAAGTTCTTTATTCATTGATAGTTATCAGCTTAAGAATATTTTGCGTATGCTATGCTTTTGGGCATTCATACAAATCCTGGGAGTTGAAAAGTTCTCTGGAAGGAAAACAAGACATATCTTGTCCCTGTGGTATCTTGTGGATAAAATGGGAGACAGTTTGTACCTTTTTCTTTTATACTGTTCTTTTTTTACAAGACAATTTAAGTGTTGTTAGAAGTTCCTTGGCAGACAAGTGGGGTAATCTCATACTTTTGCACATAAAACTCCAAAACATGTATTCTTATATACATATAACATCTTAATCCTGGCTCATTTATTTTTCTCACTTATAAATAATATTTGTTTATTTTTGATATTTCTCTCACACTCAGTAAACTTTTGCATCAGTGGCTTTATTGCCTTGCTAGGATTGAAATGATTAAAAAAATTATCAAAGGGTGTAGGACCTTGTACAATTTATATCTAAATATGTACCTGAAACTAAAAATTATTTTGAAATGTAGAAAAAAAATAAAGAATTCAAATGAAAATTTGCTGCCCAAATATACTCTCTCTCCCCTCTCTTTCTCTATCTCTCCCCTCTCTTTCTCTATCTCTCCCTTCTCTTTCTCTATCTCTCCCTTCTCTTTCTCTATCTCTCCCTTCTCTTTCTCTATCTCTCCCCTCTCTCCTCTCCCCCATCTCTCTCTTCTTAGCTGATGCATTTTATACTCTATTGAATCAAAGCATATGTAATGGTTTTATTTTGCAACAAGTATTTATAAACAAAAGTAGAAATGTTGACATTATAAAAAAAACAAATTCAGCGACTTCATCATTTACTCATTTTTGTTTATTAAACATTAAATTACATTCACTTATGATCCTCTATGATGTACCTTGACTTTTCAGTTGATGAATATTTGAGTGTTTCTTAAATTTAAAAGTTAAAAATAATTAATAACATTTTTACTTTTGTTTTTAAATACTTGTTGCAAAATAAAATCTTCAACTTTTTTTTTTTTTTTTTTTTTGTCTTGATTATTCATATTGTCTTTGGCTTATTCATCTTGAGTGTGTATCTGTTTTATTTTTCCTGAATATTTACATTGGTTATTTTTCTATTTTAATCAATCAGTTAATATCTGCCACCAGAAACAATGAAGCAATTGATTCATTGTGTAAAAATGAGGAGGAAAAGTTGCTATAAAAAAACAAAAAAAATAGAAAATAAAGCCGCAGAATGCATGTGAATAAGAAATCAATGCTTTCTGCATAATTTCAATTTCTTTTGCAAAAACCTTCTTCCTCGTCAAACGTAGCTGAAATCTGTTATAACTGAAAGGAAATTTGAAAAGCCAACTTATTCAAAGCAGTTTTCCTAATGTTTCTGATTCAATTAAGAGATTCAGACATTTGTAAAAGATGCCGTGGACTGTGAATGCTTTTCAGATGATGAAAACTTCAAGATAAGGATGAATAAGATTATTTTCTACTGTCTTTTTCAAAATGTGAACAAAAAATGATTTATGCTATAGTCGCATTTCTGTAGTAGTAGTAGTAATAATAATAATAAAAAGCTTTTCTTTAATGGATCATTAAAAAAAAATTAATACTACAAAGACATTGTAAAATTACAGAAGGGTATTTAAAAGAATTTGAAAGAAACTGTGAAATGATTTATTTGTATTTACTGTGAAATAATTTTCTCTGTTAAGTCAATGTTCAAATGTTATCATAATGTAGAAAAAACTGCCCCCCCACTTACTAAAATAGTTCTAGAATTTTCCATTTTTTATCCAAAATCGTAAAAATGCATGAAAAATAGAGACTTGTGTGTAAACAATAAAATATACAAATATATAGCCTACTTATATATTTTTTTTTGTTCTTTGGTGATTTCTGATGATCCATAAGCATGTCCCTCTAACTCCAATCTACGGTGTGTTGACAAAAACTGCAAAATAATTTATTGCAATCATGATAGAAATCATCACAGAAAGCTGGCTCTTCAGCTCTGTATTTTGCCAAAAGTGTGCACCCACCAAGTTTGCTAGCTTTTCGTTTACTCATTGTGAAAGATAATCAAACTGGCATTTAAAAATCAAATTTAATTACTCAACAAATAACAACTTTTATTTTTACTACCCTTGACGTCAAGTGCCACGCTATTCATATGCTAATATTGTACATGGGTATTTACCCTGCAGTGACCAGTTTGTCCAGGTTTAATATCATGAATTAGGCTATGGTGCTTGTAGAGTACTGGAAATGTTATTTAAAGAATGAAATGTGTTGCAGCAATGCAGGTCATTGTGCATAAGTGGCAGACGTCATCATGTTTGCAAATCTATGCAAAATAATGATTCTGTCAAATTCCAGCTCAGGAATTAGACGTTTTACCATCAGAATACTGTATTTTTTAGTAGCAAAAATCTTGTTTTTTATTATTTTCCATTTTCTACTTTATTTTTTGTTTTTATTTTTTTCCATTTTCTCTATCACAGAGAACTTGCCACTTTCTACATTAAGGAGAATTTTTCGTCTCTTATTGAGAATTTTAAAAGAAATGCACAATCCAGATATCACCAATATTTATTTATTTATTTATTTTAAACCTTTATCACTCTGTATATCATTTCATTTGCTGTACAAAAAGTTTATCCTGCTACAGAAGGTGACTCTGATCAATGAATACTGTGTTTGAAAATTCATAGTTGTGTTGTCATATCCTGCTATGGTAACAGAAAACAAGTTTGAGTGCAATTAACAATAAGGATAAATTGAAAGTCTTTGAAAAAGAATGCAGTGCTAAAGGCTAAGCCATGTGAAAGTAGTCAATATTTGAAATAGGGAAATTGTTTCCTTTAGTTTTTATTATGTAGCTTCATATTCTGATGACACATTTTTTCTATAAAATATGAGATATAATCCAGTTAAAGTTAGAATTAATAAAATAAAAATAATTAAAATATAAACGTTTGGATCATCTTACCATCTTTTGCTTCTGAAAAATATAGAAATGAAAATTAATGTGTAAAATGCAAGAAGTTTTCTTTAATATATAAAAACTATTTCAGCCCCCAAAGAAATTCCCAGGTATATTTGTTTGACATGATATTTTCAGCCGCTAACAGACACAGAGGAGTAATAGATAGTGACTAGGATTAAGGAATCAGGGAACCAAGTTTGAATTCCAGTTGAGTTTTTTATATTGACTTGGGTGCAAATATTCTTGGAAAAGGTATGAATCCACCCACCCCCATTTATGGGTAAGTAGCAGAACAGACTGGGTCATATAGTCTGGTGGGGTTGGGGAAACTGGTCGAGGAGAAGCACAATAGAGCATTAAAAAATTTAATACTACAAAAACCATGCAAAAGGCATTTAAAAGAATTTGAAAGAAACTATGTAAAATGATTTATTAGAATTTCTGTAAAATAATTTTCTCTTGTTGTGTCAATGTTCAAATATTATCATATTATGGGAAAGATTCCCTCACCTCAATGAAACAGTTAAACTATAAAGAAAATTTTAGTTCCTAAATCTTTTGTCTCCTATTGAGATTTTTAAAGAAATACGCAATCTGGCTATCAACATATCTTTTTTTTTTTTTTTTTAACCAAATTAAATAATTTCCATACTCTAAATACTAAATTATTTCTTTATATATTATTATGCATCTTCATATTCTGAGAACATGTTTTGTTTTTTTCCATAAAATATAAATCCAATATTTGTGACCTTTTAAACTTTAAACTGCTATTTCATCCCTGAAAAAAAAAAAAATTACAAGAGATATTTGTATGTGATATTCTTAACCTACAAATTAACAGGAACAAGAAAAATGTCTGCTTAAAATTTTGGGAACATTTTTTTTTTTTTTTTTATCCATATTGGATAAAAAAAATAATTCTTGGCTAGGACCCCTTCAGTTTTATACATTCCAGACTTTAAACTGGATGCTTAAAAAGATTTGGGTTTACAACCATAACACATTGACACTCCAGTTCTCATAGGATTACCAAAGTCCGTACCTTAGATGGGTGACCACTTTGGAATGCCAGATGCTGTAAGCCTGGAAGCGCAGGTGGTGCAATGTATAATAGATCGGAATTGGAAATCAGAGAGCTAAGTTCCAATTACATTTGGGTTTGTTATATTACACACAAACACCCTTGGGAAAGGTATGAGTTTACCTCTTTTCTTTCCAGCTATGAATTAATTAGTAGAACTTGTATCAGTAAAAATTATTATCTCCCTAAAATTCTTACTCTAAAAATACTATCTGGCTTTAAATAACCTGCAAAAAAGCTTGATAAACCCTAAAGAACAAATGAATCAATCAGTTTAAAAAGATTTGATGCTAGGTAAGGAAATTTAAAACATTATTCAGTATTTGAAATGTGGAAATTGTTTCAGATGTTAAAAGCATCAATATCCCATAATCCTACATGAAAAGCAAAATTTCAACATTTGTTGAATTAAATGATCTTACTGTAAATATAGTTACAAATGATAAAATAAAGTACAAAAATAGAAAATGTTTATCAATCTAACATGTTTCACTCTTATTAATGCTTCATCAGAGAATGAGATGCTGAAAAAGAAAGAAATTCTGATATTTTTATTTTTGTTGTTTGATTTTCATTGGCTAATCGGGTTTCGTTTGCATTTAACTTGTTAAACATTAGTATAATTTATGGCATTCCAAATTCAAGGAGCGATAATATGTCCTTTCAAAGCTCCAAGAAATCAGTGCATTCCAAGCCCAATTGAAAAACCGTAAATATTGCTTTTTGTATGTAAGTGTATAATAATTCTAGTTTATCGATGTGGGACTGTTTTTATGTACATAGTCTATATATAGTGACAAATGTTAGTCAAAATAAAATTTTCCTTATATATCTGTAGTTGACTGGGGACATTTATTCTTGTTTCTGCTCACAATAACCAAATCTGCAGATTAGAAAAGTTTAAGAAAAAAATTATCTTTGCTCTTCTGGTAACTTTATCTAAGAAAAATGACACAAATTTCTGAATTCTAAATTTGTTGTGGAAGATTTTCAAAAATTTCTACAAAGCAAAATTTGATAAATTTTCTTCCTGTTTCTGTCTTTTGAGATTTTAAGATAGCATCAAGAAGCACACTGGGATTGGCTGTAAATGGGTGGGAGAGTGAGAATAAGTGATGCAATCAGTAGAATATTTGCATTTATTAGCCTATCAGTACAATTTTGTATGTTGATGATACTGTCTGACCTCAAAAAAAGAAAAGCAACAAAGAGACTGCTCCATCTAGTGATGACTGATGGTTTAAAAAAAAAAATCAAGATGGCCTATCTTGATATATGACTGGAGGAAAAGCATTTTGGAGCATCACTTTTGAGGTCTTTTACTCTGTAGAAATTGTAGGTTGATTGTTTATCAGAAATGTACTTTTCTGTTTCTTCATTCACTCAGTTTGGTTCGTAAATAATTTATTTTTTTTTAATCAACTGTGTTACAGTAAAAAGAGGCAACTTTTGTGTGGATGAGATTTAATAATTTATTAGCCTGTCAGTGAAACTTTGTATAGAGATAGAAACACAAGAACTTGTGTATGTCGGTTAGATTGGAGGTAAAGAGAATTTGAACAGGAGACTTTTTCTCAGAATGGAATTGGAAGTGAAGGAATAAATCACTGAATAATAAAAATAATAATAATGAAATTTTATAAGAGGATCTTAGCTGTAGATGTGCTTAAAGATAAGTGAATTGCTTTAAGTTCAGTTCAGTTATGTGCCATGCGTGAGACACACTTAGGTAATCGTGTATCTTTCAATACATGACTGACAAGGCAGATTTTTTTCCCGCAGTAGGTTGCTATTTCTTTCTGCGGTAGACCAGTTGCCATCCAAGGCTATAGAACCCAGTCTGTCCTGCTATTTGCCCATAGCTGGGGGGAGAAGAGGATTCATACTTTTCCCAAGGGTATTATTAGCACATATAAGTGAATGTACCTAATGGAAAGTATTTGCAAGTGTGTCTATATATATATATATATATATATATATATATATATATATATATATAATTATTTATTTAAAAAAATTATAACATAAATATGTTATAAAATCACTACAAAAATAGCCATTTTGTTTCAACACCTCCAGTGTCTTATCAAGTGATGATGTTGAATGTAAAATAAATGGTTTTAAAAGTTTCAAATTAATTAACGATCCTTCGCAAGGGGAAAACGTGTGTGTGTGTGTAGATGTATGTAGACATATTTCTGTGTGTATGTGTATATATGTATATACGTGTGACTGTACACTTATTTCTCTAGGTAGTTCTTTTTATCTTATTTTCTTTCACTTAATATATAATATATCAACTTATATGATTAAAATATGTTTTTATAGATATTTGTGGGTTTGGAATTTTCGTTTTTTAATGTTAAATAATATTATTTCTAACCATTTTTATCTTTGTATATTTGCTCGCTTAAGTTATATTTTAATAAGTGGTTAGCATTTGTTTAATGACACTTTCAGTCTTAAATATTTCTTGGATGTGATATTTGATTGTCTAGGTCAATGTCTGTGGATGTGTGTACATGTATTTATCGGTGTCTATGTGTATGGAAAGTGCATTCACTTTTAATTGTGTATGTATGCATGTGTTTGTTTCCCTTTTTTTTTTTTTTTTTTTTTTTTTTTTTTTCTTTTTTTTTTTTATAAAGGGCCGTGGAGATGTTCCCTGTCTTGTCACTTTTTGTGTGTATATATATTTAAATATGTCTGGGTGCTTATGTATTATAATCTGAGTGTGTTTGGGTTGTTTTATGCGTGAGGTTAGGACTCCATTCACACACTTGGGATTAAAATGTATACATATTGTCAGAGGACCGGATGACATATCAGTGTCTATTCTAACATAATTACAATGAAGAAATAAATTGAATAACATATGTATTTCTTCTTTTCTCCTCAGTAATTTTATAATTTTAAACTTAGTAGTGATTAAATTTGGATTTTAAAATTGGTAATTTTTACTTTTAATTTTAATATCAAATTTTATCATATAATTTAATAATTATTGGTTAGAATAAATTCTTTTTTAATATTACCCCTATTTTAAAGATCTGAATAGCCATTATAACATGACTTCATTATCAAGCTTTTTGAATTTTCCTATACTTGTATTTTGATTGGTCATTCTAGCTTTTGTAACAACGTTTTCCCCTTGTGAAGGATCGTTAATTAATTTGAAACTTTTAAAACTATTTTACATTCAACATCGTCACTTGATAAGACACCGGAGGTGTTGAAACAAAATGGCAATTTTTGTAGTGATTTTATAAGATATTTATGTTATAATTTTTTTAAATAAATAATTATATCTGCTCTACTCTGTATTGAGCACTCTTTTAAGAATAGTAATTGTTGGTTACTGGAATTCATTCCGTATACACCAATTATATACTTGGGTGTATATATGTGTATATATATATATATATATATATATATATATATATATATATATATATATATATAACCATCTTCAAAGAAGCTGAAAAAGATTATGAAACGGCCATAAGAGATGATGGATTTTTGGTATCATACACAGTACAAAAAAGTCAATAGGGAAAGAAACACAACCTGGTTTAACCCATCATACAAGAAAAACATAAAAACAAATGTAAGGAAAATATTTATTATGAAACTCATGCACAAACACTTCCCCACCCTTCACCCACCAAGTACTCTTCACAAGATATACATCAGAAACACATTAAAAAATCAGTTATTATTGCACCAAAAACTTGACACAAATAATAGAAAAGCATAACAGAAAAACAGCCAACAAACCACCCACAAAAATCAAACTCATCTGTAATTGCAGAGCAAAGAACAAATGTCCCTTAAGTGGGAATTGCTTGCAAAATGATGTAATATACCAAGTGACTGTAAAATCAGCAGATAATGAATAAAAATAGGAGTAACTGAAGGACCCTGGAAACAAAGAAACTATGCACACAAAATATTCTTTACAAATAGTAAATACACAAACAGTACAATGCTTTCTAAACATATATGGAAAATTAAAAACAAAATCACACCAAAAATATCATAGAAAATAAGGAAAACAGTATCAACCGACAACAATAAATCTGAAAACTGTAAACTCTGGAAGAGAAAGTAGCCATAATCACCTTCCCAGACCAACACAAATTATTTAATAAGTGATCAGAACTTATCTCAAACATGAAAACAAATTACTTATAAATTGAAAACTAAGAACAAATAGCTTTTAAAATATCACCATGAAAGATACAACTATATGCACAATATACAATGCAGATAATATAACATACTTTAGATAAAGTCAGTACTTCAAACAAAGCAAATATAGATAAGAAACCCCCAAGAAAAAAAAAATAAACAAAAACTTTAAATTCAGTAAATAATAAAGAAATGAAACTATGAATGCAAACATAAACATAAGTAAATGTAATAACAATAAACAACAAAGTAAATAAACAATGAGGAGGAAAGTTTACAAACATCACTATGAAAATAGCTATAATTAATTGTATTCAGATTCACAATTATTCCTTCACAAAAGCTCCTAGAATATTTTGTAACCTAAACTTTACCACCTTCCCAATAACCGTTACGATAATACAATAGACCATCTACACATCCCAAAGTGTGGCTGGTAATATGAATGGGGAGCATCAAAACTACGTGAAGGACAGTCTACCATCAAAGGATGGAGCAGTACTGGCTTCACCAATCTCACCTGTGATTATTAATATAAACCAGCAACTGGATATACTCTATCCATTGTCACTTGACTTCCAAAATCTCTCATCCACTCATTTACTCTTCCATTCCCTTCAGGTCAAAGTGGATGACAGAAGACTAAACTTCAAAAAATAACATCCATTGGCTATAAAACAGAAATATTTGAGATTTGGCTGAGGCTCAGTGTATCACAGTTGTAAAATGAGTTTCCACATGCACAACTAAAAAGGAACTAAGATGTTACTAAAGCAAAATATTCACCTAAGAACCAGTCATGTTATTAAAACAGAAGGTAACTCCACAATTTTTCTTCTGTGTTCCTTGACACTTTATGGTTTAAGGTTAAAAAAAAAGTAAGATTTTCAAAGTTCTTAATGTTTTTAAATTAGAAAATTTTGACCATCCTTTGGCACTGTGTGTCTGTCTGTCTGTCTGTGTCACCCACTGACAAGTGGATGGAGTGATTCCCAGAGGGTCTGGCTACGGAACTCTGGCATTGGGATGCTGAAGATAACATCAATTGGCTAAGTATTTTATATATATATATATTATATATATATATATATATATATTTCAACCATATTACAAAGACAATGAAACTCCAATCTATATTAACACTAACTCCAATCATCCCAATACAGTAATTAGATAAATTCCTACCACTGTAAATACTAGAATTAATAGACTGTAATGATAAAATTTTCAATGAAAACATATATATATAGAGAGAGGAAGTGAACACTGAGATCAACACAGATTGGTAAGTGTTTCATGCCTGAACGCAATCTTCAGGTGTTCATATGTGTTGTGTTGTGGCTCAACTATTTATATATGCTGGTCAATGAAGTAGAAGATATGGCTAGATTTAGTTGTTTCAACAGTGAAAGGGTGGGACCGAGATGCCAACCTAGTAGCCTGCTTAAATTCATGCAGTTTGGGAACCAGCGAAAGTAGCTCCTTAGAGCAGTTGCCATGAAAGTACTTGTAGAAAAGACAGAAGCCACAGCACATATGTGAGATAGCAACTGCAGATGAGATGCCAGATCAGGACAAAGCACATTGCATATCTGTCTCTGGCTTTTGTTGAGGACTTTGAGATGAATAGTGTGAGCACCAGTTGAAGGATAACTTATTTCTTGTTCTGTATTCATTGTGCACAGATAGAAAACAATTATACAACATAAGATTTTTACACACACTCATGACTATAGGGAATATTGGCTGATAACATTAAATATAGCACTATCATTTTATCCTACTTAGAAAGGAGATAGGTACTGACATGTAACAATCCTTATTCTAAAGAGGCATGGAATTACTTAGAAGGGCATTTAGAAAACTTTTTCATGTAGTCAGGACTTGGCACTGCCAATTAATCATCTTTGCTCAAAAGATACTAGGGATAATTCAGCAGGACACTCTGTCAGGCTTATAGATCAATGTGACAAACCAACCAACAATGTAATCTAGTATTTTCTTGTATTATTTGGAAAAGAGATGGATATTGGCCAGTAACTGACTCCTTTTACTATCTGAGAAGCTATAAAGAATAAATATCTGTGATTAGAAAGTTTTTTTTCTGATGTCACTAAGATGAAAAGTGTTTTTTATAACTGAAGATAAGTGCTTGTACTCAAAGAAAGTGGCAAAAAAGAAATATGTCCTAATGTATTTTTTTAAATAGAATTTAGTTTCATTCCATTATTTGTTCAGAGTAATATCATCATTCTTTTTGGTTTTCTTGCTTTTTTCAACTGGTACATTCTTCAACATTCTGAGAATTCTTAATATTGATAGTTCTGGATTTACATATCTCAGATTTTTGTGTTTGAAGAGAGAGAGAGGGAGAGTAAATGATTTTGGTGTAGAGAAACCTTGAGAGTAGTGTTCCCATGAGCCTAACATTGGTATGCTACAATGGTTAACAGAGGAAATAACTTGTACAAGGTATGGATTCTTTCCTTTTGGTACTAGAGTTCCTTCTAATCTGTGCATGTAAGCTTATGCATCAGTACACAAAAGAAATTAATAAGTGCAGGAAAGATTTATTACCTAAAATAAAATAGTAATTAATAATTACAATTTTATAATCATAATAATTCTACTTATTGATATTAATCTCTAAGCTAACTATTTCTGTTAACTAGTCGATTTTTGAAATACTAGATTTGTACATACCATATGTACTTCAGTATAGTGCAAGCTTTTATGATCCATATTTTTTAGGCAAAAAAAATAGGGGGTCACACTGTATATGGTAATTTTTTTTTTTTTTTTTGAAGAGGTTAAAAATCATGCATTTTCGGTGACCAGTTGCACTATATGCAGATAAATTTTTATGGAGGGGTTAAAGTTCATGTAAAAATATTCAGTGGTCGCACTATACATGAAGTTGGTTTACGCATGAGTATATATGGTAACTTATTTTTTGTTCTGTCTTAGAAAAATTCTGTACAAAAGATTTTTACGTATGTAGATCACTAGAAATAAAGGGAAATATTTCTGAAGAGAAAACTTTAAATGGCAAAATAAAAATGAAGAATATAGAAATAAAGACTTACATTCCAGAATTAAGAGAAAAAAAAGAAAAAGAATTTCATGTTTCTCTTGATTTTCAATCCAAGTAAAAAAAAAAAAAGAAGAAATTCACATCTGCACACTGACGTGTATCAAAAAATCAATTCCTGTTTTGTTCTTTGAATTTAGCTTCAAGAATATTCGACTGTGAATGCATATAAAGTGGGTAGGCTGAAGACAGAGGCAATTTGGTTGTTATAATTAAAATAATGTGAAGAAAAGTTTGCTTGAGATAAAGCACTTACATTCATGGTGTTGCAAGAAAAACTGAAATAAAGGAACCTTTTTTGTATTCTATTCCTTTCATCATTTTTACTTCACCTGTAAATTCTTGAACAAAAGACTCTCCAAGACAATGGTTAATATATATATATATATATATATATATATATAGATAATATTAGTGGAAAATATACATACATATGCAAAATATATAAATACCCATACATGTATATTTTCAGAAAAAATTCCAAGAGGAAGAATCCAGGTAGAACTCAATGTCTACGACAGAGTAAGGATATAATAAAAAGGCTTAAACACTAATATTCCATGGTCATAATTTATTCCATTGGAATCGTAAATACGATCCAATTCATCAGACCTACAAATTCAAAATGAAAACAGAAAAAACCCACTCCGGAAGTGAAAACAGAATTTAGAGAAAGTGTAAATATGAGGAGGAGGGAGATTGAACCTTAACAGAGAGAATTTTAGGAGATGTGGAGGGAAGGGTTTTAAATAAGAGAAGAGAATGAATGTCGACGGATGTCTAATGCATAAAGATACATTTCGTGGTGACATACACACACCATAGACAACTTAATAGCATTAAATTGTCTATTTTTTAGGATTTTTAATAGAGAAATATCGAACTTGTTGAAATTGTGTTCATTTATGACCCCCCCCTTATGGGCTCTTTTTGCATGAATTTCTACCTTTATATCGTGCAGCCTGGAGGTGATCAACTTGGATCATCATTGAAGTGCACTTTTTTCCTACTGCACATTTCCATTTTCCTGTCAATTTTCCATAAATATGTTTTGATGCAAACATTCAGTCCTTTTAGCAATGACCTTTTTGCAGCAGTGATTGTCTTCTGGACAACTGTCAACAGCTTTCCTCATGATTGTGTGTATTGAACCAAAATGATATTCTGTTTATAAATTTTATAAATAAGATTCTGCATACATAGTAATTTACTTGAAATATTTACATTGGTACCTCCACAAATTCACTAAAAAAAGTAGACTACATCATGAAAAAATTACCCAAGTATAATAAGAACGAAAGTTTATTGTCAAAATTTTTGCATTATTACCAAGGATTTTTTATGTTTAAAAAAAAAAATTAAGATAAATTTTTTTATCCTTTTTAGCATTTTGGAAATTTTGGTAAAAAATTCTTGTTTTTTTGGTGCCATCATGGTGACCTTACATTTTAAAAAAAATTAAAATAATATTTGAACTTTCACATTTAATACTCTGTATTAAGTTGTACCATTTAAATTAAATTATTACATTAAAAATATATTTACTAATTATACATGGAAGATGACTCTTTATTTCAACAGCTACAGTATTCTAAAAAGAATTTTGATTTGATTTGTTTGTATTTTTTTTATAAACATGTTAATTTTTGTAAATACTGTACATGACATTATCAAACAATAAAAAATGCACTGATAGTAAATTTTAAATTTGTTAATTTTCTAACATTTTCTCAACAAGCATCTTTGTAAGTAAGGTACCATTTAAAACTCGATAAAATGATTGTTTAAAGTATTTTCTTATATTTTTAAGGTGACTGTGTAGTTAAAAAAACTAATATACAATGTTCATTTTCTGAAATAATTGTCAAAAAATATTGAACACTCCATGGATACTGTAATTTTTTTAGATGCAATTGTGTGTTGTTACAAAGTAAAATATATCAAAAGAAAGCTAACACAAAACAAAAATAAACTGTACTTGCAGCCTGATCTTACTACTTGTTAATGAGATGTTTGTTTATTAACAAAAAATGCCTCCAGTCAGCACAGAATTTTCCATTACTGACGACAATGAGGAGATCAGGTTCCACAGCCAATAAATGTAAATAGATATTTTTTTATTATTATTTATGTCATGGTTTCATTGGTAGATTATTCAATTATTTTGTTTTTCCAACTCTCAAAAATTAAAAGAAAAATTTCAATGTTAAAATTATTTGGGTTGTTAATAATTCATTAAAATGAAAAGAAACCAGATTTTGACTTTGATCAAAAGAAGTGAATAGAGATTCAAAAAAACTCCACAAAACAATAAAACATAAATAGATAGCAGCATTGTATTCATAAAACAAAAAAGATTTTCTACATGTACATGATATCACTGTCAACTTTCCATACAACAATAGAATTGTGAAAAGCAAAGAGAAGAAAACTGTAAAGGAAGAAAGGTATAAAGAGTAAGAAATAAACCCAGAAAGAAAAAGAGGGGGATAGAGAGACAGACTTGGTATGTTGTTGAGTTTCATTACCCTCTCCTTACTTTATGATCTTTTGAATCTTTAAGATTTTTCTTGCATAGGAGGTTGCTAGATATAGTACATTAAGAATGAATAATAACCCACATAGAAATGGAGTGTTCACACACACACACCCACATAATATATATATATATATATATATATATATATATATATATATATATTAACCATTGTCTTGGAGAGTCTTTTATTCAAGAATTTATACATAAAACAGTTGAAACCTAACCTGAACAAAATAAACTATGAAATCTCCACAAATATCCTTAAATGCCTATAATTTATAACAGAAGCCATTGGTTTATACCAACAGCTTCCCATACTTAATACTTCTTGTTTTTCACTTTCGCGTGGTCATGTGTGACGTCACAAACTGTGACATGATTTTCGCTTCCATGTCTCGTATATAAGAGTTTGTTGTTACTTGGAAATTTTCATGCAGCAAGGGTGGACTATCATGGTTGTTTTGTCAGTGTGTTGTTTGATTTATTGAAATTGTCAAAGCTTAGATTGGATTTAAACATGTATCAATATGGTGTTTTCCTTTTGTCTTTCAGCAATAATGTGATTAGGCTTGTCAGACAATATGAAAGGAACTTACTTTAAATAAATAGACAAAACTTGTCTATATTGTTTAAAAAAACACATTAATGAAAAATTGCTGCCTAAATATTCACAATTTAAAATATACACACACACACATACACATATATATATATATATATATATATATATATATATATATAGGCAGCATATTTTCATTCAAACAGGTTTGGTTAAATAATTAAAACATATGTTGATTAGTTTTCATTGTGATCCTTTTAAGTTCTTGTTATCTTGGTAGCCTTTGAAAATTGATTAAGAAAAATACCAAAATTTACTTTCAAATAGTTTTTATTTTCCCAAGTACTTTCAATTTCATCTGAAACCATCTTCAGGGGGTTAAGTTGTCTGTGTATATGTGTTTCTGTAAATTCAAAATATTTCAAATGTTTGTTTTTACTGCATATACAGCGTTCTAGAGTTCAAAGTTCAAGTACAGTGTTTGTGTGTGTCCAAGCAACTCCTCTGCTCACATTGGTTCAATTTCAATGATTCATAGCTCATTCAAAAGCCCTAGAAAAGTTCAGCACAAGGAATGATTTTTGTTGCGCTCAGATAAAGGGTTGCTAGATTATGCGAGGTTAAAAATATATATATACTAGCAGGAGAGCCCGGCGTTGCCCGGGGGTGTAACAGTAAGAGATAGATCAAGTATCTACCATCATAAAGACTGAAAAATAAAATTGACAAAGATTATTGTTTATGGTTGACAGACACACATGTCTTAATTAGTTGGTTTTTTTTTTTTGGTTTTTTTTTACGAATTGGTCAAACCCAAACAAAAACATTGTTTTCAATCGTTATTAGTCTACCGATTGAATAGAATTTTATTATAAACACTTGTCTTGTAAATAGAATTTTTAAAGCATTCTGAATGTAAAAATAAAGAGAAAGTGTGCAAGACAATAAGAAACACTACCTGCCAAAAAAAAAAGTGAAGTTATATTGAAATCGGTTGAAAAATGTAGGAAATCTGATCCCATATAGAAACGAACACACACACAGACACAAACAACCAACCTGGGTTTTATAATAAGTATAACTCGATATTAATAAGTATAACTCGATATGAGTTGTCCCCCTTCCATTAATGCCTCTTAATCGTGTTTTCAAATTGATTTCTTGCAAAAACAATTGTGCTTTTCCAATTTTTGGCACTGTCAGAACCACCGCAAGGTAAGTTTACGTAGTCCTGTGAAGTTTTGTTGAAATCGGTTGAAAAATGTAGGAAATCCGATCCAATATATAAATGTACAGACACACACACACACACACACACACACAATCTGTGTTTTATAATAAGTAAGATTATACTAGCCTTTATCATTGTTTTCATGGTTCAAGGGGAGTAACTCTCATTTTCCTTTGTATCCAAAATTGCAGATAGCTTAAATATTTAAGCTAGCTAAAATTTTAAGTTAGCTTAATAGCTGCCCTATCAGATGGCACTTAAACTAACTCCTGTGGAGGACTCTTGCTTTGGCCATCATCACAATAGCTAGGGAGGAGTAGTTTATTTATTTTTATTATTTATTTATTTATTCTTTTTGGTTTTTGATGTTTTAGTAACATAGTAAAAAATATTTGAGATTAGTTCTCATTGTTTATTCTTTAGTTTGTTTTGGTCTGGGAAGGTAATTAAAGCTATTTTTTTCATCCAATTTTTGGAGTGATTGCTGTAGTCTATTCTAATTGTTATTTTGGTGGAAGGGGGCAGTTTTTTTAAATAGTTTATTATTTATTTGGATTGATTATTTTTACTTGTTTTTGCTTATTTATTTTTTTATTTTAAATAAAAAAAATATATATAATAAAAAAAATCAATAAAAAAAGATGCTGACCAGTGCAAAACTGCAGAACACAAAGACCTTCAGGTGAAAAAATGCAAGTGAGCACTTTGCTGGGTATGTAACGACCTGTTAGAGGGTCATGAATTTCAGTTTGAAGATGGATCAAAATTAAAAATGATTTCTTGTGCAACTCAGAATTTAATATACATAATTACATGCAAAGGTTGCCACAAACATTACATTGGCTAAACTGGCCAGTCACTTCGGCAAATGATGACAGTTCATCGCCAACAAATTAGGGACCCCCACACAAGAAAAATAACCCTTAGCCAACATATAGAGAAATCCAGAGGACAAAAATCTGCCAAATTTTAGTGTTTTCCCATTCTACCAGTGCAACTACAGAACCACTGAATAAAAGCAGATTAATAAGGAAACATTTTTCATCAACAAAAGTTTTAAGCCATACTTAATTCATTGCATAAATAGATTCTATCAAATTCCCCTTACCATAAACAACATATATAACCATTTATGCACCTTGATTTTCATTTGTTCAAAACATAAACATCAATATGTGAAGATAGAAACAGTTAAAAACTTTTTGAAAAGCTAAGCAAAACCAGTTAAAGTAAAAAAAAAATTAAAAAAAGGAAACAACAAATTATTTTTCTAAGAAAAAAAAAGAAAAAACACTGAAAATCCAATTGTAAGAAAGTTTTAATTCTTTTTCTGTAAAAAATATAAATATCACTATATTAAATATTAGGTGCTTTTTTTTTTCCCAATCCTCATTTTAATCTGTAAGATAAGTTTTTGTACAAAATCTTTATATATATATATATATATGATGAAAAAGGGTAAATCAGAAAGTAAAGGGAATTCTGAAATTATGCAGTAAAAATAGCAGAGTGGCACTGATGTACAACACTATACATGCACATGGGGTGACAGCTGGCCTTCCATCATTCAGTTGAGTGTCCAGTAGCAGTGAGGTCAGACATATTGACATTCCACTCGGTGATTGCACCATTGAGAAACAACATACCATAGTTTGCTTTTTGTGGGCAGATAAAGTCAAACCTGCAGAAATCCAATGCAGGATATTGGTGCAATATGGAACATGCACCATAATTCAACTTTAAAAGGTGTATGAATTGGTAGAGAACACTTTAAGGTGCAAAGAACAAATATAATGAACAAAAGCTGTTCCGGTTGCTCATCAACATCATGCATGAAAGAATATATTCAAAGAATAAATGCTTTTATTAGGGAAGACTAGCAAATCATGTTAACACAAGTGGCAGCAGTTGTGGGCATCAGTTATGGATTTGCACATGCTATAGTGCATGATGACAAGGAGCAGGGCCATTGTGTATTACCCTTGACCCCTTGCGATTGAATCAGGTCGGGGCAAGCCTGACTGGGGCCCGGGTCAGTGCTTTGTGACCTTTGCTATTTTTTTCTACCTACATTTATATACAAATTAAACTAAATACAACAGACTATTAAAGGATGAAACATTTTCGTTCCTTTTGATGTAATTCTGTGGTCTGTTTTTTGTCCGAATTTTTGAATTTGTTTTGCTCATGCTGTCGGAAAAAAAATGCTATATGAAATTCACTGTGTTTTACCCATAATGAATGTGTTAAATTATTCAACTTTTTAACAAGAAAAATCTGAAGTTGATGTTAATTGCTACAAAACATTGTTGATTTATTGAAGATGAATGATCTATTATGACATGTCTCTAATTTGCATTTAGATACATTGTATTTATTTTCAATTTTTCTAGTTGAATTTTAATGTAACCTAATTATGTAAAATAATGGATCATATGCAATATCGGTGAACAACCTTATATTGCATATGAACCATTATTGTACATAATTAGGTTACATTAAAATTTGTATTTTATATGAATAACTACCTTATGGAAATTGAAATGTAGTAGAGTGGAAGACCTGTATCAGATTCACGGTCGAGGCACACAAGTTTATAAAGTTTGTGTGCATTAAGTGCCTAAATAATCAAGAAGTGCAGATGTGACTTTGTGAGCAACTGAAAAGCTTTCCTTTTAGAAGTGATGAAGAACTCCTTGATTGATGACAGAAGTGCATCACCCATACGGGTATGAGTGTGGGGGGGGGAACTATGTTAAAACTGACATCTGCATTTGTTCTTCAGTAGAAATAAACATGTTATATGGAAATCGATTTTACTTTTTGATTTTCTCTCTCTCTCTCTCTCACACACACACACACACGCATATATTGAACACAAACAATACGGAAAAAAATAAACACAGACCCAGTTTTATCAAAATAATCTTGGCAATGTGACCTCCATCTTCTGGCTTTCTCCTTCTATATTTTGGTTAGGAGTCATTACCTTGTTCAAATTTAAATTTAATTCATATCAAAAGGAAAATAAAAACGTGGAGGTGGGGGCTTGTGCTTCCCTTTGATCAAATTGAAATTTATTTATCCAAATACCCTGGGTAATTTAGTTTCAGAATATATATGGTTATAGAGATCTATATCCAAAACCCTAGGAGGAGTTTGATAATAGACAGAGGCTACAACTTGCATAATAGAGAAAGAGAAATTTTATGACATAATATTTGGAGGCGAGGAGAGCTCAATGTGCAGGATAGTGTTTGTAGGACTGTGAAATCAATATTGCATACTGACAGTCAGTTTCATGCCTTAAGCAATCATCAGACCATATATCAACTGTTATAAGATTGCTGAAAAGTTCTCAGCCTATTCCATTTCAATGTCAAAGCTGAAAATATGAAGAGTTTTATTGAAGCAGGGGGAGTTACTGGAGAAATGATGTGTCAAATGTGTTGAACTGTGAGTTGAAGTTGTAAAATAGCATTTCCGTTTTCATGGCTCCAGGTCATCATCTGTCTAAATTTTCATCTGTCATAAACACACACACACACACACACACACACACACACACACGTGTTTGTCTCGCTTTGCTTCTAACAATAATCAGGCTTATGGCTATATCATATTGAAATGCCTGTTCTCATATGATCAACAAGTTAAGCAACATAAAACCTGATCAGTACCTAGATGGGTGACTGCTTGGGAATACCAGGTGCTGTAAACTAGGATGTGCGAGTGGTGTAATAAATAACAGTTCAGAATTTGAAATTGGAGAGTTAAGTTTCAATTCCAATCAGGTTCATTATATTCACTTACGTGCAAATACCATTGAATGAATTCTCCTCTTCTCCCCACTCTCAGTTATCGATTAATTAGTAGGGGTAGGACTTCTATCAGTAAATCATTATCTCTCCAAAATTCTTACACTTTAAAAATATTTCCTATAAGCTACAAAAGGTTAAGCTGTAAAAAATAAATCAATCAATCCTCAAGTGCACATTCTTAAAAGATTGTTAAAAAAAAAAAAACGAAGATAATAGTCCAAGAAGTCTATAAAATAAAGAAAGTTTCACATTTCACAATTTGAGGCAGCACAGGAAGGTAGAGTAGTAAAGATAAAATCAACAAAGATAACAGTCCCTAAAATCAATGAAATAAGTGTTTCTTGAAATAGGTTTTTCATATATATATATATATATAACGGTCAAGAGCCTCTCAAGGTTGAGGTTTAGTGAATTAGGTTGTTGTAAGAACATATAAGCAAGAAGTAAGAAATGCGTAATATGAGGGTACGAAGAAAAGATACCAGTTGACCCTAGACATGAAGAGCATAATTTTGTCATGATCAGAGAAGGATCCTTCCAGGAATCTTTTCCATAAAGTAACAGCTCCATGGAAGGAGCTGTCTGAATGGAATTTCATCCTTACTAATGGAATACAAAGGGAATGAGGATGTATGTGGCATGCTGAGTCTTAGTTATGAAGATCTGGACTGATGGAACTAAGGAATGTAAAGTTATGAGGAAGATTCCAAAAGTAATGCTTCCTTTTTATTTCCATGGAAAATACAACAGATACATAAAGCAAAAGTATCAGGAAAATGTTCACCATGTACAAGGCCCAAGAGCCACTGGAGGTAGTGTTAGTAAAAAGGCACAGTTTATGGATATATGTGGGGAAGATACTGCTTAAGCCTAGATTTGAACGGGTTAGGCTTGTCGTAATTGGGGAAGCATCCTCTTAGGAGTCAGTTCCACAAAGTAGCCATCCATAGGAAGAACCTGTTTGTGTGGAACTTACACCTCACTAATGGAATATGAAGAGAATGAGGGTGTGTTTTTACTACAATGTGTGTGGTGTGGCAGGTCTTAGCTTGTAAGGATAGAATTTTTGGAACTAAAGAGTGTAGTGCAAGAGTCTGCAACCTATGGCACATATGCCAGATGTAGCATTTCAAGCAATTTTCAATAGCACACAGCTGCAAATGTCATCCCAAAGTCCGAACCAATAACTACTACAATGCAAAGAAGATATTTAGCTGTTTCAATTTTAATATATACTAAAGTATACATACACAAACACACACATATATATATATTTTATAGAACAGCTATATTGACCTTGACTTGTATAAAGATACGTATGCTGCTGGCACATTGAATGATTTTAAAACCCTAAGTTGGCACATAGTTAGCAAAAGGTTGCTGACCCCTGGTGTAGTGACTCGGAACACTTTCTATCGAAACAGCGAGAGGGTGGGAGGTAATTCCAGACCCACAAGGATGCAGAGATGCTTTTGGATTCTATTGAGACTGGAAAGACTGAACAACTCCTGCCCAGATATGGCATCAATATGCCATTTTCAGCTATTTATCTGGCTCTTATTAAGGTAGAGGATAGCAGAAGTTCGCTACTTAATGGAATGGTAATAAGCCTAAACATAACTTGTCACACCCACCCCATACACCTTTCTATTGCCACTGCTGGAATATATTACTCATTGCCTAACTATGCTCATATCCACTGATTGGTCTCTATATGTGTTCAGCAGGTGTAATGTAATTTTTTTCATTATAGTGGAATTCAGTAACATACCACTGACACCCCCTAAGAAAAAAAAAACTGTGTGCTTGGCTGGCAAGTTCAACTGCCATACTACCAACACCTACCTTGGTATTATTTACAAAGTGACCCTTATAAAATCCATCTCTGTTTGTTTGTCATTTCTCATACTAACTTTTTTTTTTCTGCAAAATTCTACTTTTGAAATTTTTGTCTGTTACTAATATTTTATTGTTATCAAAATACAATAAAAGGTGTGTTTGTCTCTTGGGTCACTTTCTCAGCATCCTCTCCAAAACTTAAGTCCTAAGCCCTACCTTCAAGGTCCGTGCGTCATTCTCTTCACTTCTCATATCCTCTCCTTCTTTTTGGTAGGTTGGTTGGACTCAACCTCTTCTGATTTTTAGCCAATCAGCTTCTCAAAAGAAACCCTTGGAACCTCTGCACTTTGATATTTAAATGTAATGAATCTTAGAGATTTTGCAAGTCTTGTCGGGAGATGCATGTTTCATTATTCCAAACTTGTTTCCCATATCAAATAATGGTAGATTTTGTTATAAAAAAAACAAAAAAAATACCTTTTCCATCCCCTAAACATGAAGACATGCTTTTTTTTTTTCTTTTTCAAAGTGTTTTTGACCTCACTCATAATAAAGCATAAACATTTTTCTGTTTGAATATGTGTTTCAGTGCTTTGGAATTTTAACTGTTTAGTTCAGCCGTTGTTATCAATTTGAACTTGAGCCAACAAAAACACAATTTGTTTTCCACATAAACAATATATTTTGTAAAATCATAAATAGCTTTAATTTTACCTATTTGAATAATGAAGTCAGAAAAATGTTTCTTTGCTACCAGAGAGTCTGATTTCTGTCTGAATTTCTGGGATGAGACATTCTCATTATTTACATGTGGACATTATTGTCTTCATCTTTGTTGTTGTTATTACAATAACAACAAAGATTGACCCATCACCATTAAATTAATTACAGTAGATTCTATACATTGGGCACTGAAATATTTTATTTTGTTTTTGTTTTTTTTAACATCATGTTAATTGTGACCTTTGTAAAGACAGCAGTATTTAGTTTTTTTAGTCTTTTTTGTCAAAATTCTGTCTTTATTGTGGGACTTAAAAAGCCTTGCTAAAGCCAGTCCACAACTTGCAAATGATGTTATGTGGAATTCATGTCTAGTCATTATTAGTTGATATCTTTTGTTTTTACTGTTTTGACTACTCCAGTGGTTAAAACAACTGAGATGGGAGGAGAACAACAGATAAGGATATTAGTTTGAATAAGTCATCAAGTAACATATTTTAGATTTATACTTTATTGATACTAGTGGTTCATAAAATAAATACATACACAAATAAAATGTTTGAAAAAAAGAATTTTCATTGTGACTATCTTGTAACTAGTGTTACCAACAAAGTACAAAGCAATTTTTTAACCAATGAACTCCAGTCTGTCTCATAGACTATATATGGTACCTCCAAAAATTTGCTAAAAATGTGTATATCATGATGAAAAAAGGCTCCAAACTGGATTAAAAAACAAAACTTTGTCAAAATCTTTGGTTAAGAGGAAAGACCAAAGGATTTTTTTATTAAATTTTTTAATCCTTTCTAACATGTTTGAAATTTTGGTTAAAAATCTTGTTTTTCTTTGCATAGCGGCTGAACCAAAGATTAGTATAGGAAATTCAGTGTCTTTTTCAGGAATTCTTGCAAAAATTAAATAATTGTTAGATTTTAATGACCTTTCCAAGACTTATTCACAAATAAATGAAATTTTTTTTTTTTTATTCCTTGGTAAAAATTTCTTTAATCTGTTACCCCCACATACTTAATTTATAAAATTTCAGGAAATTAAAATTCCACACTCTTCATATTTTTATTAATTAAAAGCAGAACTCCTTGAAGAATTTAAATCATCAATTTGTTTTAAGCACCATTTATGAAAACTCTACTCTGTATCGTTGAATAAAAAATGTAATAAAACTTTGACATCATTTTATTAAAAGCTCATAATTGCTTATATAAATAAAATCTATTAAGGACACTGTCGTCTTAAGAAAAACGTTTTTTTTTTTTTTGTTGTCTTTTTTTTTTTTTTGTTTTTTTTTGTTTTGTTTTTTAGAAGAATAATGAATTTTTACAAGAATTTTTAATTTTTTTTATTTAGAATAATTTAAATCTTAAAACTGTATTAATTTCACTCTCTTAGATCTTATTAAATAAAAACTATATTTACTAATAAATGGAATCATCAAACACTAATATTTTTAAAAGAATTTTGTATATGTATAAATATCCCATTTCTTTTTTTATAATATGACTGTTCATGCACAACATTATCAGAAAATAAAATAAGTATCTAAAGTTCAATAAAGCATTAGATTAGGTAAAATATTTTCTTTTTAAGATTACTGAGTACCTAAAAAAGTATATATAAGAGGTGCTGACGTTCAATTATTTTTACAGTTAAATCCTCTATAGAACAAGATTGAGTAAACATCAATCTGTCATCAAGTGGTCAAACATGCTAACAGCTTAAACAAACAGATACTGTTGTGTTAAAAAATGCATTTCTGTGATATTCTAAACTTAAAGTAAATATTATCTGTTTCAAATCAAATTAATTATACTTTGAATCAGCTAATATTTCTCAGATAAAGTTTTTGAAAAGTACATTTTTGGAAGATTTTTAATGAAGAGAATTACATTGTGATGAAAGATGACCAAAAAAAGGGCACTAATCAGCTATTTTAGCAAAAAAAGAAAAAAAAAAACTCCTTCCAATCAATTTAAATTTATTTTAAATTAGTTTTGAAATGCAGAAAAGTATTTTGCTTATTCGAAAATATTAAATTTAATCTATTAGTTTGAAATTAAAACTAAAATAAAAGCTTCAAGAAAGACGTTTTGTTTTTAAAAATTCATTTTAAAACTTATGTATCACATCTTCTTCTGTGGTACCCACACACACGCACACACACACACACATATATATATATATATATAAAATAAGAAAAGTAGACATAAAATTAAAACTTCTCCTTCAATTGACCTTGTCTTTTATTTTTGAATAAATACAGCATTTTTATTTAAACTGTCATTTTGTTTCTAGTTGACTTTTTTTATTTTCCTAAAAGCACAATTTAAAGAACAAACTTCAGTTCGGCTTTCTCTGTTGAAAGCAAAAAGTTACGTTTTTAAATGTGTTTGTATTGCTATTGTTTATTTTATACGTTAGAAGCCAAAACTTGGGTGACTGAAGGCAACTATTGCCAATTACCTTTCTGTATTTGCTTGGCAAGTTACCTCCCTTGATCTGCCTTTAGGTTATCATCACTTAACGCAACGTACAAATGGTTACCTATTCGACTATGCTGTCATAATACTACTCCTATTCTACTACAACCACTTTTTAACCCCCTTCCCCCCCTCACCGGTAGCTGTGTTCTTTCACATTTCTCTTGTCTCACTCTCTTCACAGATTTTTCATTATATTTTATTTGTGTCTCAGTTAAAAGCTCTCCACTAGAGTAAATTATTTTACTACTCTGTAAATGTCATAAGAATACTTGTTGAGAAAATGCATATCATACTTTGTTTGCAATATAGATATTTACTAAGCTTAAATTAGTTTGCTGCAAGTGTAAGGCACCCAGTGAGGGTTGTCATCTATCATAACAATGATCTGTTATATTAGCCACAACTCTATGCCATGTCATACAGGACGATAAATGGAATTATATTTCTTAATTTTCTTCAAATTTGGGTTTGATTTTGGTTTGATTATTTTGAAGATTCCTTGTCAGTTCTGTAACCCCCCACCTCACTTCGTCCAGCCATGGACACTTTTCATACTCCCGTGTAATAATCTCATGACTATATGTGGTGTTAGTCATATGATAACTCCCTGTTATATTAATATCCCGCCCACAGATTTTTCCTATTTTGGCCACTGCATTTCCTCGACATGCAACTCTGTTTTCCCCTCCAATCACACTATTCTGTTTTTTTCTGTTGTTCTGTCATCTGTAGAATGGCATCATTCCTGACAAAATAAATGGCTAGATGTTTTGTCTTTCCCTCTTTGACAAAATTTAAATATATTGATTTTAATTTTAAGGAAATTGGTTGTTTGTTCTCATTTTCAGATTTGTCCATTTTGGTCATTCTATTTATTGATTCAAAGTGAATTCTTTGATGGGAAATTTAAAATAAAATTTTAAAAAAATCAATAATTTCAATATACTTCACATTTGTTAGGTTAATATATTTTTTACTTGCTCTCATATTGTGAATATATTTGTAAAGATATTTATCAACCTTAAGTCTGCCAAGGGCTTCTAAAATAATAATAAAATAAAACCCAAAATCCCAACTTGAATGGAAATTTGTTGGATCTTTTATTTAACTTATGATTTCCTAGAATAGAGAATCCATTTTTATGTGCCAGCAAGGGGTCTACATTTTATTTGTCTCAATATGATAATTTACATTTCTTCAAGAAAATTTTGTCCATTTTGGAGTCTTTTTTTTGTGTATGTTTTTTTTTTTTTTTTTTTTAGAAGAAATACTTTCATCATCTATTTCGTAAAATTTTTAACATCATTTTGATTACTAAGAATTTTCTATGTTGAACTGTAGATTTTTAGTTTACATCCCAATTGCAGGAATATTTACATATGAACAAATTTGAAGAATCACTTTTCAACAAATATCCATTCTCAGATGACAAACACAAAAACAAATGTTTTTCCAAGAATTATTATTCATAGCATCTCTTGCCCTTTGCCATGTTTGAAGCATTTCCTTCCATTTGTTTCTCCTCAAACTCTTCTCCTGAAGTGTTGTTCTTCAAACAGAAACAACCAATTAGTAACCGGATGAAATATGACTTTTTTTTTTCTTCTTCATACTCCTCTCTTCACTCGGGTGATGTTTTAATATTTTAACCCACTTAATTTATAATTTTTATATTAATCTAGTTTCAGTATCTTGGTAGTTAATGGAAAATTAGTTAAAATGTGTTGTTTGCTGGCTTTGAAAAAAAGAAATCTTCATACATTTTGTACGAGAATAACAATTGCGGTTAATATGTTTGTAAAATCTGCACATTTTATAAATATTGTATGAAATTTTATGATTTATGTCCTGATTCTACAAATTATTTGAACTTGTATTTTCATTCTTGCTTTTTGTTATAATGGCTTGACCAATGTTTCCTTTCGATAAAAAAAACTATGACTTTAATGATTCTCAAATAAAGCAAACATTTTTCTGACTTGAAAGATTGATGTGTAACAATCTCCCTACTCAGCATTGCATCCCTTTTTTTTCTTTTTCTTTTTTTTTAATCAGTACACTCCAAGCAAAGCAATAATGCCATTAAGGTGCAAGAGGTTACTGGGAGTGAAAGACAATGAAAAAGACTTTAGAATGAACCAGAAACACAATACTAAAATGTTCAAAAGACCACGGAGGAGCATGAACTGAACAATAAGTAAATCCATCTACTCCTATTAGTTTAAAAAAAGAAAATAAATAACATAATTTACTGCTGGGTAGGAAGGTTGTTTTCTGTCAATTTTGCAATATGAATTCAATCAGACACACACACATTTAGTCAATAAGTGTTTGACTTGCTTTCCTTGTTCTTATAAATAGTCCAAATTAAAATTCCTGCTTCATTTTGTTATGAAGACATGCAGATTTCTAGATTTTGGGGGAAACCAAATTGAGATTTGAATATTTTTTTTTCCTCCATTCTGATTATTAATTTTTCATCTTATTAATTTCAAAACCTTTTTCTAGAGCTTTATTTATTTTTTATTTTTCCATACATTTAAATAATTTCTCTGCTTAATTTATCTCCCTTTGTAATATTTGCTTTTATTTCTGTCTGTTTTTAAAAGTATTTAAGAATTTGTATTTTTGGAAGTGTTTTCGCTTTGTTTAATTGTGCTGTGTTTAAAACAATAACAAAAAAAAAACAAACAAACCTACCTTCAAAATGAAGTGCAGCTATTTTCAGCCATTAAAATATTTTGATTCTCAGTTTCTTCCCAATCTACTTTTTTTCAATTTTCTCTTCTGCTTTGTGTTAGCAATTGTTTATGAATATTCTGTCTTTTTCCCTTCTCTCCAGGCCAAGATGCTATGTGTAAGTACTTCTGCACCATCTCCTCGTCTTTTCTCAACATGTGACGATCCTTTTATTTTGTCAAATAAGCTTTCAATCATTTTGTCATTTTTTTTTTTTTTTTTTTTTGCTTTATCTTTCTTTTCTTTTTCATTTAAAAAACAAATCCTTCTTTGCCTGGAGGTAAGAAAAATACTCTTAATTAAAATCTGAACATAAATAATTTCTTTTTCCATATCAAGGTTTCTTAAGGAGGAGTAGTCAAGACATCTTTGAGAAAATGTGCATTACGGCCTCTTCATGAGTTCTTAATTCCTTTTTGTTTTTCTCCGAGATACTTTGATTCTAACCAAACTTTACAAACTATAAAATCCTAAGATTTTCTTCATAGATTAATGGCACACCTTGTGGCCATTATAGTTGCTTATTTTCCACCAGCATAAAATGTTTCTTGCTGAAACCATGTATTGTAGAAAATGGGTTTTCAAATACATCATTTGAAAATAAGAAATAACACAATCATTCCACTAAAATAAATTCACCTTATTTAACTTTTTATTAGGATAAAAGCTGAATGTGGTAAATGTCTGAATAAGTTAGACTAGAATTTCTTGACATTTTTTCTTTCTTCTTTATTTATTTTTATTTACATAAGTGTTTTTTGTTTTGTTTTTTAAATAATAATAATAAGTGTTAACTTGGATGTTATTTTCATGAATTTAAATGACACATTTTATTTCTGTAAATTATTTTCAAGTCATGGAGAAGAAGGTTATTGCAAAAAGTAAGATAGATTAATAAAACATATACTCAAGTTTATTAGCTTTAGAACCATTCAAAGGAAACGAGCCCACATTAAGATTTTAGAATATTATTATACCAGTAAACATTTCAGAAAAACTTTAGTGACTGGAAAGATGAAAAACAAAATGTTTATTGTTATGAACAACCAAACTTCAGAGAAGACAATTCATAAACTCTAAAGTCTTTCATAGTTTAAATATTTAAACTTTTTTCTATAAATTTTCTTGTGAATCTTAAATTGGTCTCTCCTTAATATTTTCATTTTTTCCCACTAAGAACATCTTCCAGTGATCTGATTAAATAGAAATCTTATTTCTTGAATAAAGATATTGTTATGGTAGAAAACACCTATTATATAGTTAAGACTCTCCCACTTAATATAAGAGTAGTAATAGAAACGGGGGTCGGTCAGTCGATGTCGGACAAAAGTTAGTCTAATACGAAAGTATCAGCGACCACAACTAGATTACTCTGCGTCATACCTATTATATCAAGTTCCTAACGTTTTGTACGTCGAACCTATTTTAGGACCGATTTAGTACAAATACAAGCCTCCACTGCAAAATAACTCCACAACAGATATTGAAGTCAATCTTCATAAGTTAATAATCTCAAATGTGAATTTGTATTCTCATTCTGAATAACTATATCATTTGCTATTAAATAAATCTTTAATATTGTTGCATTATTGCCAACAAGTAATTAATGCACCACTCAGAATAACAAGATCTATTCTACTGACAGCTCATCAAGACCTTATAGAAACAGAGGTATTTATTTTGTTAAGGATCACAGGTGCTCTTAACAGTGAATTAGTTTTGCAATCAGCTTTTTGTCATTGTCAATAAGAATTTTGTCCTTTGCAAATTTAACTTTAGATTTAAATCTTTTTTTTTTTCTTTGTAAAAAAAATGCAAAGTTGTGTCCACCTCCACCTTGTTTATCTCCATCATCATCATCTGGACTTCCACATCAAAGGTGTTGTCTAAAATCTTGCTGTACAAATCTTGATTTTACTGAAATCAAAACATTACAAACTATATAGACTTTTTTTTTTTTTATCAATGGATGCAAGTGAAACTGTTACTACAGTTTAATCCTGTTTAGTATTGAAATTGGTTCAACAATTATCTTTTCTTTTCCAATAAAACTAATGGAGAATGAAGAGGCATAAGAGCATCATTCCATATTTCCATATCACAAGTTTCACTGAAAAAAAAGTACACGACCAGAGAGTTTCCATCTTTAAATGCTTTATCAATGGACATTGAATGAGAAATTGCAGAGCCAAGTTCAAATTCTAATTTTGGCTTGTTACATTCATTTATGTGCATATACCCTTAAGGAAGGTATGAATTCATCTTCTCCCCCACCTATGGGTTAAATTGTAGGACTTTGTATCTGGAAAAGTCATTATTCTCAAAAAATTGTTGAGGCAGTATTCACTTGCAAAAATAGAATTATTTTTAAAATCTCAAATATGTTTTGGTTTTAAATATCCTAGAAAGGGTTAAGCTGTAAAATATATATATATATATATAATCAAATGTTTTATCATGGTCACAAAACCCAACTGCCCACTGATGGGCAGTGTTTTGCCCTTCTTCTCTTAGCATTTGGTATGGCATTGTTGACACACCTTTGCATTGTGCTTCAATACATTTTTAAATAAAAAGACATTGATATATTTTTACCTTGACTATGGCATGAACATTCTCTATCTATCTATCTATATATATATATATATATATATATATATATATATATATATATATATATGTATGTATGTAAGATGTATGCCTTTTTGTCCTCTTGGGAAAAATACTTCATGCCTATCCATTCTTTTTAATGTTGCTGGCTAATGTCGACTGTCATCTTCATTCATTTTTTTCCTCCAGTTTTGTCAATTCTTTACAAAAATAATTGAAACCTTTGTTTCCAACTTGCAACGAGCATATTCCCATATGGCATTCTGACAGTCTTGTAGATCGTAGGATTGATCAAGCACCCAACAAACTGAGAAACAATAAGCAATAAACAACTCTTAAAAACTCTTGCACAAATATGGAATATGTGCAGATTGCAAGCTTAAATCTTAACAGCAATAGTTCTTTCAAAATCAAATATGACAATTGCTTTTCATAATGGTTATTATTAAAGGATTAGATGCTCAGAATTTTAAGTTTGCTTAATTCTAAAAATTATATATAGCAATAAGAACTGAAGAAGTTTAAAGAATGAATTGACCAAAATATTATGTTAAAAAGAAAAAAAAGTTTTCTGGAATTAAGTCAAATATTATTGAAAAAGTCAGGTTAAAAACAACAAAGATGACAATTGCCAGAAAAATGTGCTCCCTTGTCCTAAAACACAAATAAGATTAGATTTTCTTTCAAGGAAAATAAATCAAATATTCCAAACAATTGGGAAGTTCTTTCAAACAATTTAACATTGATAACAAAACTCTTGCCAAAGTTAAAAAGAAAAGTTTCTGTTTTTGCATACCAATTGACAAAAAACCCTTTTTCTCATTCTCCTAGTACAACTGCATGACTTTTTCTACTTCTTTGCATGAAGATGTGCCTTGTTGATACACACTATCATCTGCAATGTTGTATTTTCTACTTTCTCAAATTGTTGCCTCTTTGCTGTAAGCGAGCATTAAAAGGCAAAGCTTATCTTAAACCTTTTTTGGCTGATCATCTCTTGCATTCTTGTTTTATTTGTGGAAATTGATGGCATTTATTTTTTTTGAGATTACTCTCTACATGAAGAATGCAGACCAAAATGGATTTTTCCAGTTTACAATTTACTAAAGGTAACAGAACAGTCTTGTTCACTCAATAATTCCTTGTATTAAATTCTGTGAATATTTCTGCTTAAAACAATTTCAGAGAATCTCTTTATTTTTTTTTTTTTTTGTAAAACTTTGGATATTAATTTTTTTTCGCAGCCTTTTAAGAATTTCTACATTTTTGTCCTTAGTCACTTCTTCCATGGCTGAAATGACTGCAGTTTCTGCTATAAATTGCAACATTTTGCCAAATTTGATTCCTGCCTGACTCTTCTGATTTCACATGCTTTGTACCGTTATAACTGTGCAGCATTTTTGCTTTTTCTATGTGCAATCATGCCAACTTAGCCTTCTTTCTCCTCCTTTCCAGCAATAGGATGAATTCATGGTCACCAACAGTGGTCAGGGTACAGGGAAATTTGGGTTCATGCATTTTTCCAAGTGTGCTCACATGAAGCATCAGTGACCAAAATTCAGATTTTGACTGTATACACATCTAAGTCTTCAGGTAATGAAATAAAAAGATGATTTACAAGAATCTTTGAAATTTATCATGGTAAGTTTTATTTTCATGGGATTTTATAGATTTGTTTCTGTCTGTCTGTCTTTAATACTTTTTGGAATTGGTCTTGATAAAGTCTGCCTACTACCCAGTTTAAAATGGTTTTTCATCAGTTAATAATATTAATCATGGCAAATGATAAGAACAGTTTCTCAATGGCTAAATCTCTTTAAGAACTTTTAACATATTTGACTCATTCTTGAGAGTTTTGATGCATCTTCCACCCACCCCCCCATGAAATTTGTCTTGAAAAGATGACAGCCTGATTTGTTCATCTTCATCTCACTGGTGTTATTCCTTCAGCTTTTATTACTTAGTGTTCTTCAATACTTTTATATATTTTCTCTTATATTACCATGAAAAAGTTTTTATTTATTTATTGCATAATTATTGTACCCTTTTTTGTTCTATGATGATAGTAGCTTCTTTAGATTTTATAATTCCTGGAAATGAATGTTTTTCTGGTTTTCTTTCCTTTAATTCTATTATACATGACAACTGCATTTAGGCCATTTTAATTTTTCAGACTTGGTGTATTTTTCTTTGTTCTTATTTTTCTGATGATTTTCTTTAGCCTTGTATATTCCCTGTACCATTTCTTGGCTATCTGCTATCTCCTCTTCCTTAAATTGATCATTATTTCACTTATCATCTGCTTCCTTAATTTCTCCTTCCATGGAATCCACTTGTCGTCATTTCTGTTTCCGTTAAGATGTTTCATTTTGAAATCCTCACATGTTCCAATATTTTCATATTTTTTCTTAACTGCATCTGTTTGTTTGAAACTTGTGGAATTTTGCAGCTGAAACATTTCTCTGGATTTCTTTCAATTTTTCAACTTTGAGTTTTTATGTAACTTGAAGGTGTTGACTTTTGCACTCAACACTTGCGTTTTAAAGTAAAAAAAAAACAAACTGTTTCTAAATTGTTTCATTGATGGTCAATTAGTCTATCTTTTTTTTTATTTGTATGTTTCTTCATGGATTTTCTTAAACCAACAAGTGTACTGGATGTTTGTTGAACAAAGTGTTGTTTATTATTTGACCATTGGACTTTCTCTCCTGTTGTATAATCCAAGTCCAGATTGATCAACAATTTCACTAAGTCACATTTCTCTCTCATATTCTTTTATTATGACAACAAATCAATTTGATTTAATCTAAAACTAAGAAAATAAAATTTGAAAAAAAAAAGTCTTTTCTCAAAATCAAGTTATTTAAGCTTTATTTTTGGTTATTTTTTTTTTTCTTTCCAAAATTTTCTTCTTCCCATTTCCTTTCAAATGAATTTCTTTGTTTCCTTTCAAGTTTTTTAAGAATTTTTTTTTTAATTCTTGTTTTATCCCTTATCAGAAATCTAAACACAGAATGAAACAAATTTGGAAATTGACATAAATTTAAATTCTATTTTCTTGAATGATGTTTAAGGGAGAATTCTGATTATTTTTAATGCCAATGATGCTGGGCTTGATTGAATTGCCAAAGATTTTCTTCTTTTTATTGAACATTTTCACTACTTTACTCTGGATGACTTTGAACATATAAATTTTACAGCCAGATGACCTTCCTGATGCCATCCGTTTAAAGTTTGTGAGCCAGTGGAAGGTTTGTTTTAGATACATTACTGAATTTAAAAAGTTGTATTTTTTCCTTGTTTCTTTTTATTCTTTTCTATTTTCATATTTGAAATGTTTTAAAAAAGATTGTTACATTAATTTTTTGTACTAAATTTGATATTGCATTCATCTACTAAAGAATACCCGCTCGGCCCGGTGGCTAGGATCAAAGTGTAGTATCTGTGCTTTGTGAGCTGCCGGGTCGGGGTGTCTGTCTAACTCTCTGCTTGCAGAGAGGAACCCTGAACAAGCTCTGCCGAAGGGTTGGGATTCGTTGGGGAGTTTGATTTGAACTGACCCGCCTCGGCGGGTTTGGATGGTTATTTATTTTTGGCTGGGCCTACGGGCTCAGACATACCCACATTAAAAAGGCCTTGTGCCACATTCGATCCCCGTGGGTGGATTGATAAATACTATCTACTAAACCACTCGTTTTTTTCTCTGTTAAAATCAAAGAAAATTTGTATAGAAAAAATATTTAAAAATTAAAGATGGTGGCGATAATTTGAATCTGATTGTAATCTGATGAGTCTAAAAATAAAATATATTCTATTTTAATGTGGAAATTGCTTGGACAATGATGTTGTTTTATTTTTTTTTTACTTATATTACTGCTTGCTTTTTTTATAAAAAAAAATTGATTTGGTTTTCTGATTTTTAATGTTGAATATTTTTTTTTTTTTTTTAATCTCATGCAGCATCAAAATTTCCCAGTTTTGTGTATTTGTTTCAGTTAAAGATGAACCATGATTCATTTATTGTTTACCAACAGAAGTAAATACATAAACACAGTTACTCTCTTGACCAAGAAATATAACAGAATTTTGTTGTATTTTCTTTTTACCTGAAAGTTACTCTTTCTAATATTGATTGTTAAAATAGGATATTAATGAACAGCACTTCACCAAACAACAGAAAAATGTTCCCTGAGGAGAAATTTCAAAAACCTTAAATACTGCCTAATGGTTAAATCCACTTTGGCAGGAAAGGAAATAAGCTACTGCCACTGATTAAAACACATTCATTGAACTGAGGAGTAGGAGTCTAATTTGTTAGCCAAGGATAGTGAGTTCAATTCTCAGCATAGTTAACATTGAATAAATGTTTAAATAAATATCACTTAATGACTCTTTTCTAACTTTGTAATTTATTACTTATTTCTTTTTATCTATACACAAAAATGTCTAGAGCTTTTTGCTGGATATTTTAAGCAATTTACAATGTATGTAATGAACTTTACACTATTCTCTTCACTTGTATTAAACATCAAAAGGTGTCTCTCAGATATGGCCAGTTATTTCTTACCTGAATTTGATGCATACCAAAAAAACGCTTCTGAAAAGGGCTCTACAATCATATAAATTCCACTGATGATTAATATGGCTATTTACCAAATGGTTTCACTTACCTGAATGCCAAAAATATCAATTCTTCCCTTAATATTTGGTTTTATAAAAATGAATATAATCTCCGAAAAATCATTGTCTGGATTATTGAGTCAGGAATGAAGTAATTTCATCTTGTTAAAGAAATCCTGTTTCAAAAACACAGAATTTGGGAAGGATGAGAATTTCTTTACTTCAGTCATGATAATGAAAATATTTTCTATTCCCTGTTTCCAAAAATTTGAGAGACAAAGAAAATATATTGAAAAATTTTTTATATATTTTTCAGATGTTAATTTTACAAACTCAATGAATTCTGTAGCTTATTTTTTGATAATCTCTATGTGATTCATGAAAAGATTGTCATTTTAAATAAAAAATTTTCTGCCTCAAATAAAATGAAGGAAATTCTTTTTGCTTCCAAAAAACTTTCTATTTTCTTTTTTTGTCTTTGTGTACTCAATGTTTTAGATGCTGTCATATAAAAAACTGATTTTATAAGTATGCAAATGTATTTGACTGTTTAACTCTTAATCAGTCAGGCCACTAGCAATGTTACTTAACTTCTAAAATATTAGTCTTTCTTTTTTTCTTTTTTTTTTCTTGCAAAGAAAATGTGCTGGCAAATTCATCATCTAACCTAGATTCCCTGCCACCCACGACTGGTGTTATTGATTGTTGTCTTTGAGCTGTTGCCATAAAACTGGAAAAATATGAAACCTTTTGCTGCTATTTTGTTTGGTTTTCCTTTTCTTTTTTTTCTTTTGTAACAAATTCTATTTCTTTAAAACTTCTTGTAAGATTTTTTTTTATTTTTAAGTAAAAATAAACATATTTAGATAGCAAAACAAAAAAAGCTTTTTGATGTATTGTAAATCCTATGTTAAGATCTTTGAAGAGCAAGACAACTCATACAGGACTAATTTTTCTTTTTTTCCTTTTTCATTCCCTTGTTCACTCTCAACATCAAAGTCAATAGAAAAGGAACAAAAATATCAAAAAATCTCACAAAAATTTATCTGAATTAAAACTTTAAAACTAACTTTTTGAAATTTAAATCCCTGTTCAGTATACTGAATTTATTTTAATTTTAACTTTTTATTCAAGTTTACATCAATTACTCA
>CAHIKZ030005380.1:2105000-2190000 GCA_903632075.3 Acanthosepion pharaonis
AAATTAATGTTATTTTAATTGTTCATTTATCAATAAACAAATTCATTTATATTTCCAAAATTGCTTTTAATAAATAGAACATATTTTCTCAAGGGTTTGCTGTTCTTGACGTGGGGATAATGTGGCTCACTTTACTTGACGTGGGGATAATGTGGCTCACTTTACTTGACGTGGGGATAATGTGGCTCACTTTACTTGACGTGGGGATAATGGGGCTCACTTTACTTGACGTGGGGATAATGGGGCACACTTTACTTGACGTGGGGATAATTGGGTTTGCGTTTTTGATATGGAAATGTTGAGTTTACTAATGTTGACAAGGTCTGAAGTTTTTTTTTTTATTTTAACATATTTAGCATAAATGTAATAAAATTCAAATTAAAAATTGTGTATTGTCCCTAAAAATCCTAACCAGTAATCTGAAACTAATGTTTTATTGCCCCTAGAACGAGATTAATTTTAAATGCTCATTACACGTGCTCAAATAAAACTGCCTCTCGTTTTTTTTTTTTTTTTTCATTCATAGTTGTGTTTCAAATCTTTGACTTTACTTCTGAATTTTATTGTCAGCCTGCCACCTTATTGCAATTCATTTAAAATTAAACAAGTGAACATTTTAAGTTCTTATACCAAATGTCGTCTTCACATTAACAGGAGAATTTGAGTTCAAATTAAATTTTCTATTATTTAACCATTTGTGCTAAATATTCATCATTTCCCTACAAAGGAGTGTTTTAGTTTTTCTCTCTCATGGGACTTAAAATGGTAGGTGTGCCTCTCTTACAAACACCTTCCTTGTTCCATTGACCCACTGTGCTTTACCAGCATATCCCATGCTTCCCCAACTTTCTTCATTACTCAGTTGACCTCTTGAAAATGAATCAACTTTATTTCTTTCCTCTTTGGTCAGTTTTTAGTAACAATGGCAGTAGGTGACTGTAGTATTTTGACCTACAACTTAGCTCATACCTTCAAATCATATCTTTTATTGACAAAGGATAATCTTTTCTTTCTTTTTCTTTTTTTACCAAGACCTTATGCCATTTGACCAATTATTGCTGACCTCTTTGCAGAGTTCATTATTTAGGTCATTAGTTTTGGCATCTAACATTTTGACTTTACGCTAGGCAGTTAGAAGCATGATTTTTTTTTTCTTTTATCAACTGAAAGACAATCTTTTATTTTTTTTTTGTAGGGGAGTAATATTTCATAAGTGACTGATATCTATCTATCTATCTATCTATATATATATATATATATATATATATATATATATAAATAAATAAAAAACATCAGTCTCACATGTGGGTTGTCCCTACTATAGCATAAACAGAAATACACAAATAGATTTTGTTTTCATTGGCTTTTTAGATAACAGAGGAATTTGTTTTACATTCTAGATCTCTTTTGGGTTAGTGCATGTGTAATGTTTTGGAAAAAATTGGAATAAAATCCATTTGCACATTTCATTTTGCCTAAATATTAATTTTGATTCCATTCATTTCTCGAAATTGATTTTTCTTCTTTGTAAAGAATTAAAAGAAGAAAAAAGATGCCAATCTGAAAACTTAAGAAAATCCAACAAACTTCCTAATTATTTTAGTAATGTTTTTATTAAAAAAAAATTCAATTTGCTAAAATGTTAATCAGTAAAATGATTGCTAAATTTTCTGTCGATGAAATTTTGGAAAATGAGCAAAAAATTTGGTCAATCACCTTTTATCTCATTCAGTACATCTTAACCGCCGACCCTGGATCTGTTGCACTTGATAAAATTAGAAGTTAAGTCACCATAGACATGTATTGGCAAAATGGATTAGATATGGTCTAAGGAGCATAATGTTCTATATTTTTGCTTTATATTTTTCTTGGCTATATGACCTTTCAGAATTAATGTAGGGTTCATAATGAAGGCTTTTATATTTGCAATGTTTTCATTTTTTTTCAAACATAAAGGATGGTGAGTTTAAAAGAAAATATTTTCTATAAAAATTGCAGATCAGTGAACATTCTAAAAGAAAAAAATCTGCTGTACCCTACAATCTCATTAATATTGTGGATTTAAACTGAGACATTGATAAGTAGGTTACTGGGAATACAAGACTCTGTTAAAAAGTAATGTCTTTTCTTTTTTTTAACTACAAAACATTTAATCATAGAAGCACAACACGTACCAACATGAACACAAAAATCTCAGGATTCCAAATTTAATTGTCAACCTAGTTTCTTTCTTTCTTACTCATGGTATTCCACTTTTGAATTGATGGCATGTATCTTCAATATATAGAAACATCTTGGTTGCTTTCTTAGCCATATGCTTATGGTAGTGAATCCTTGTCTTATTTCCTGTGATGATACTGCTTAACAAGATGTCTCTGTTATGAGGCTCTGGAAACCCATTTGAAATAACCAACCTTGGCTTCTATCTGGAATCTGTCAGCATTCTAGGAATCAACTTTTTACAGACATTTTAGTAGCCAAAGAAAATGTACTAAAATGTTGACCTGCCAGTCTAAGATCAGGTTTTCTTTTTCTTCTCTGGACTTGCCATTAACTCTATTGACCCATCAACCTTTCCAGAAATATTCACAAACCTCTTGCAAACATCTGAAGTATTTTATATGTACAAAATCAGAAATGGTAGCTTTTTGCTTTGTTTGTCTAGAGAGGTAGCCATTTTGAAAGAGGATTACAGGTAAGAAAACAGAAGATAACATTACAAATCTTTCACTTGGATTTCTAGACCCTTTATGGTTTATAGCTTTAAAATATTTTGAATTCTGATTAATACTTTTAAGTGTTAATCAGAATTCCAAATATATATTAAATTAGAACAAGTATTAATTTTTGACCAAACCTCCTTTAGTAACCAGTTTATAATTCTATAGGAATTTTGACTTACACTCTTTTTGTCTTTCTCTGGATAGATCTTGAGTTTTGTAACTCTAAATAATAAAGGTGAAAATATTACCATATTCCAAAATAAATGGCATTTTGCAGTTTTTGTATTGATTCTTACATTTTTTTTTACCTTGTTTATCTTGTCTTCTTAACACAATTGAATTCATACACTATTCAAAGGTAGGTTATCATCACTTAAAGATCTGTTCATTATTTTCTCAAATTCTAACTATAAGGGTCTTCTATACTATTATTCTGCTTGTTTGTATATGTCACCTTTATGCTTGTCCAACACCTGGCCCTTCTGATCTCTACTATTATTCTGCCTGTTTGTATGCATGACTGTTACTTTTTCAGATTTGAATCTCCAAATAATTTTCAATAAAACCTGTAAATGTTGATGGCAAATACATTTATAGGGGACTTTTGATTTTATAAATTCTGATTAGTTTTGTAAAATTATTTGTTATGCATTGCTTTAGTGAACAAAGTTAATATTTCAGAAAGGTCAAAGGTAAAAAGTAATGCCATATTTCTATGTTAATTGAAAATTAAGAACCTTTTAAATGAATTTAATTCTTTATATGGAATTTCTTTGTCCACTTGTGTATCAATGTAAATCATTTCTTTATGGATTTTTTTCTAATTTGAAGAATTGTGTTAATTCCCATTGAGGATTTGAAAGCATCTGTTTTATTTTTTGCAACTCCTTGAAAATCTTTGATATCTTTGTATTTGGCCCAATGTTCTGGCTGATGTGGTTTTCAGCCTTCCTTAGGTGTAGATTTTCTCTCTCTTTAAGCAACTAGCAAGAATTAAAAGATATTTTGAAGTATTTTGAATTCTGTATCAGTCCTATGCTGTTGTTGCTTTTTCTTTAAATAAATCTTCAGAATCTGACAAGCAAAATGAATATGAAAATTTCCAACATTAATTGTGGCCTAATTACCAAAAAGTTGATTACAGTTTAATAAATCCAACTGAGAAACTTTTGGTGATAGTAATTTTTTGAAAGTCGAATTGTCAAGTGAGTAACAATTGTCAAATGCAAAATAAATAGCAGAAGTGCCCAACAAACAGAATTGTTACAAAGTTTGTAATAAACAATAACAAGGAAAAAAGCACAGGACCAGAAATAATCTAAAGCAAGCAAACAATATATGCAAAGGCAAAGCAACAGTAATAAGGCAAAAAGTTCACAAACTAAGAATTGGGATTGACACACAAAAGTAAATTCAGATAAATGAATGTAGCTTTCTGACTTCAAGACAAACCTGAACTGAGTCAAATTAAATGGAGAATTGGCCTATTTTAATGGCTAGGAAGAAAGCATGCATTTGTGTGCTTCTGCCCATAAATTGGGGAGGGGCAAATGGTTTTGCAGTCATTCCTACAAACTGGATTGGAACCAACACTAACAATGAATCTTCCGTTATTCTGTACACATAACTTTTTCTAAGAGGCAAGAATTCCTCTGTAAAAAAAAAAAAAAACTAGAAGAAAAATTTGTTTCTAAGAAACAGCTTATCTCCAGGACTTTCTCTTCTTATGTAGCTTACCTTTCACTTTGCCTCAATAAGCATGAAATTTGGTTCAGTTCTGGTTGTCTGGAAAAGAGGAAATGATGCTTCATGGTTGTTGGCAGGATACGAAAACACTGTTTCTACTGCTGGTTAAATGAAGCATGTTCTTTCGTTGATGGGGAAAAAAAGAAAAAGCTTCTTATCTCTTCTAATCTACAATTGTATAGAAAATCTATCAACTCTTGATTTTGTTAAAGTGATATTCGGTTTTTGCTTTGCGATGACATTTAAGACTGATACTTTGACTTTTCTTGTTTAAATGTTATCCAGAAGATAAATGAAGAATTTGATTTTGTTTCTGTCATTGTGATTTGAAATGATTTCTTAGAATTTTTAGTTAATCTTCAGAGAAAAGGAGGGTAGAATGAAGGATGATAGGCAGAATATTCTGAGAGAGTGGATGAAAAGAAATGAAGAAAGACAATAGTAAGATAGATGAGTGGATGACCTGAGTAGAGAGTAAAACTTTAAAAGCTAAACTGTTATGATTTAAGCTGATTGTTTTCTTTCTTTTCATTTTTAAGGAAACACAAATAATTATTTGACAAATTATAAGTGAGTTGCTTTTTTGATTGCATTTGTTTAATTGCTCAGAAATATAATTATTTCACAACCACCTGACATTTGTTATAATCATCTTGGTATGCCGCATCGTTAGCTCAGATTTAATTAGTATTACTGATTTGGTAAAAAGCATTTTGCAATAATTAAGTTGCTTTAAAACATTTGGAGACTTTTTTGTTTATTTCCAAAAGTAAAGGTTATTTTGTTCTTATTTAACAGCCATTCCTAAAGTTTTAATTTCAATTAAATTTTTCATCAAGCATACAATTTTAAACAAAATAATTTTCCTGTATAAATGATTTGACAAAGAATCAAAGGGTAATTTCCAAAAAAATGAAACACATCTTAAAAGACTTGCTCAAGACAGTTATGCTTGACAGCATATGGTTTGTACAACAATGGATTATTGTTATTTTAAACACTTATGAAAATTCCAATTGCATACAAATTGTTTTGTATCAAATCTGATATTTATTGGGAGATGGAACATTACAAGTGATTAAAACCTATTGACTTATGAGACCCAATGTAATTTGTGTGGCTGATTGGGTAAAGGTGTCTTTTATGCAAAAGTTTGGACATATTTCTAATCTTTATTTGTGGTTGACATTCAACTTGGCACTCACAGCGATTTCAATCAGGGTTTGGTTTTCAAAGATTTCAAAAGTAGATTCTTTCTTGAGTTCATTCAGACTAATAACCTCATCTTCTGTAGCAAAGTTAAAATAATTTATGGACTAATTTCAGCCAATTATTAATTTTGGTAATTTTTACTTTAAAGCTGTTGCTTTGTATTTAATGATCTTGCCTTCTTCAGAAATAATGTCTTTTTTGTATGTAGAGTGAAAATCAAAGTTGAATTCAAACAAGAACTCGCTTCAATTATCTACATAAGTCCATTTTGCAAAACATTATCGATTTTTGAAAAAAATGCAATGAAATTACTTTATTATTAACCATTTTTTCTGTCATTGAAGACTTTTCATTCAAAAGTTGACTGAGAAAATATTAATTTCACTGGCAAAAAATAAAGTTGAACTCAATTTTTTGTAATGGTACTATTAGCTATTTCCTTATAAGGAAACATTGATTGACTTAGCAATGCTACAATACAATGCTACATATAACACCTACAATAGATCTACAAATGGTTGTATGTATTTGTGCCAACTTCATGTATAGTATATCGCCTGAATCTCTTTGCAGGAATTTTAATACCACCAAAAAAAGTTTTACCTGTGTATAGTGCAACCAGTTACTGAAAAAGCACAATTTTTTTTTTAACCTTTTAAAAAAAAAATGACCTGTGTATTGTGTGACCCTTTTCCCCTATTATTTGCGTAAAAAAAAAAAAAAAAACAGATCTTAAAATCTTGCTCTATACTCAAGTATACATAGCACATATCTATAAAAAGTACATTTACCCTGAAAGTATACAATTATATACAAAATATCTTTACTTGAAGTTGTAATATTGCATTCCAAATATCTAGATTTTGGCACTAAATAACCCATAGAGGTGTTGATATGCCACTAAACAACCAAACCGAGCAGTGCTACATTCAACTGAAATTTATAAAATCTTTCTATTAAGTTTTCATAAAAATAGGTTTGTCAACTCCGCTAAATATTGATGAAGGTTTCTTTCCTAACTTTTTGTTTGAAGTAGTGTGGAATGTCAACATCTTGATTATGTCAAAGCAGAAACAAAAACCTTTATTTCTCTATTCAAGAGGTTCTTAGATATAGATAAGTAGATCAAGTGAAAATTTATTTTTGATCACTAAAACCTGATTCATCCATATTTTTTATTTAATTTCTCTGCAACAAGATTTTTGTTTGGTTTTCTTCCAAATACTGTATGCGTTTGTGTTTTGGGATTGCTTGTTTAAATCAATTTGTTTTCTTTTGATGCCATTTACTTCTAAAATGAGTGATTAGTATTTTTTTAAATGAGTTTTTGATGTTCCATCTTTTATGTGCTATGTCCTCTTGGGATGTCAGTGATCATGGCTCTCCACCATTTCCTGTTTTTGCTGCTCTGAGCAACATTTTATCTATTACCATCCCTCTCTTTGTCCTCTATTCACTGAAACATTTCTCTTGCCTTCAATAGATCCTGTGAGGGTTAAATTTGCCAAGCCCTCTTTCCTCATTGTAGCTGTCCCTTTCTGATTGTAAGTTTCCATTTGCTATATTTCACCCCCCTCCACCTATTTTGAGAGAACAAGACAATCTTGACAAATGTTTTTAATATTTTAAAAAAATAAAATCGTAGACATTTTGTTAATATTTACAATTGAAGCATTCATTATTGTTCTTACAAAATTCTGAATGAATTCATAAAATGATGAATTACTGAGAAAATGATTTGCACAAATTGAAATGTCTGGAGAAAATCTGAAAACTTATTTGTTAGTCCTTTGAAAACAAATGGCAAAAAATTTCCAAATAAGAGGATTTTATTCAATATGTTAGAAATTGATACAGGCTTATGGCCACATCATATTGAAACACTGGTTCCTTTATGGTTACCAAAGTTAAGCAATACTGGGCTTGGTCAGTACCTAGATGGGTAACCATTTGGGAATACCTGTTGCTGTAAGCTTGGATGTGTGGGTAGATAATTGCTCAGAATTGTTAATCAGAGAGTCAAGTTCCAGTTATTCTATTCACTTACATGGAGGGAAAGTATCAATCTACTTCTTCCCCCAAGCTATGGGTTAATTAGTAAAACTTGTATCAGTAAACCATTATTATCTCAAAAAAATCTAAAAAATATTTTCTGGCTTTAAATGACCTGTAAAGGGTTTATAAACCATAAAAAATGAATGAATCAATCAAAAAAGAAATCAATAGAATGTGAGCTGTATATTCAGAAAAAAATGTGTCTAAAAAAGAAAAGTAAACATAGTTTTTGAACTTAGCAATATTGTCTCTATCATAAGATTTGTTATCTAGAAAACATAATTTTCTATATATAATAACTCTTTTTGCAATGCCACTGGCATTTTCTAATCAAAGATAAGTCTTAAATGATCCTCTTTTATGATTTCATATTCAATTCACTATGTCAGTCCACGTGCGATAGTACAAGAAGGGAAATGTTTACTTTCTATATTTGCTTTGGATATTTGTTGTGCCATAATATATGCGATTGAGTGAATCAAAATTTTGACAGGTTCAGTAAATCCTATCTGTGATATAAATAACTAATACTTCTTTTTTTTTTTTTTTTTTTTTTTTTTTAAAGTTTTTGCCTGATTGCTTATCTGTTGATGTGATACCTAATGTCTTGAAACTTAAAAATAAGTTGAACTGATAACCACATTTCCCACTGAAATATGCACACAAGGAAGGTTAAAAGGTGCCAGGCTGATCCATTTTTTAAAAAATTTTTTTTTGAAATCTGATGTTTTTTGGAAGGACATCTTGGTTAGGCCACGAAATTTTCAGCACCTCTCAAGTGTGTGTATCTATGCACCATATTAAGAAAGTGTGCGTATCTACACACCATATTAAGAAAGTGTTATTTAAATGGCTTTTGAGAAGCATCCTTATTTTGAAAATTGAAAAGTGTTTGTGTCTTAACTTTTCTCTCCTCTTGGAGGAATGATTTTAATGCATTCAGATTGGGCTATTTGTGCTGTTTGAGCATGTATCACACCCAAAGAAGTGATTGTAACTGATATGGCAGCAAATAGCCAGCTGAGAAGATGTGCTTCAATTGATTTTGATGGGTTTTACCTAAAGTGAATGTGCTTTGTTATGATCAGACATCTAAATTCAAGACGGATTGCTTCCGGTCTGAGAGAGAAAAGAAAGTGATTTTTGTCCTGATTGATGTGAGAAAGAAAGTCATGGTGGTGATGGTGTGTGTGGGGGCAGAGAATAGATAAAAAATAAACATTACTTTTTGTCTGACTTAGGAATAAAAGGAAGAGAGAAAGAAGAGATTGTAAATGATACTTTACATATTATGTCTATATAAAGAGACTAATGTCTTTAAATTGAAGACAGTTCTGAACTGACAAGCAAAATTTAAAAAAAAAAAATTATTTTTAAAAGAAAGCTTAAAAGACTTGCTCAAGACAATTCAGGTTTATAGTATAAGAGATGGATTATTATTAAGAAAAAATGATGTGGGGTGAATATTGTCCTTGTTGGAAAAGATTGATTTAACTCCAAGAAAGCCTTTTCATTATTCTTTTTTGTAAATATATTGAAAATTGACTTTGAATTTGGGAGAGGGACTTCTGAGAAAATTTCCTCTTTAAATGGTACAAGTGAAAAACAAATCTTTGTAAGAATAAAGACAATTCCTTTTAACTTTCTTTCCTAAATGAATAGACATTTATCTCTCGAGAAAAAAATATCCAGACTTGAAACAATAGAATCTTATATCACAAGACATATATATTTTAAAACTGAAAATATTCAATAAGTGTCAAGCAAGAATTTTTTCTAACAATGAACATGTCTACAATTATGAATGTTGCATGTCAAAATGAACAAAGCTAACAAATGCAGCTGAGGACAACTTGGTCATCTTAAATATTACTATTATTGTATGTTTTCTATGCTTGGGGTGTTTCTTTGGGGATGAACATTTTTTTTTTCTTTATTTAAACCAGACTAAAACCTGATAGAATTAGAGAGAGGATAACTTGTTGAGAAAGTGGGTAACAATCACATTGCAATAGTTGGGATTAATCAGTAAAGAAAAGAAAATTTCTGACCCACCCAAGCTGGAAGGTTTGTGTTGTTAATGTTTCTCGGTTAATACAAAGTGTTACTTAAAAAGCGATTTATATAAATTGGTGATCCTCATCTTGGTTGTTATGCCATTCAAGATTTTTAAAATTATTTTTAAGTGACTGACATATTTGGAAACATGCTGATTATTTCAAATTGAACCTTTTATTCAGGCTATGGCAGTAGATCTTTCTCATAAGGCTCATGCCTTACGAGAAAGATCTACCGACATAGTGCCTTTCTTTTTCCACCAAACATGCTCCGGAGAAATATCATGGCAAGGTGAAAAAGGATGTGACCCTAAATCCCAAGAGCAATCTGACATGGATCTGAAATAAGAACGAGTACTTCACCCTGAATAAGTTGAATCAGCTGCCAACTTTGTACATGCAGCCATCCCATCAAACCCAGATTCATAGAGTTGGTCTTCTGTTAAGATGCATAGTCACTTATGAGGGCTTGGTATGCCACCTGCTGCGCAGGATGCAAGTTTGATATCATCAATCCATATGTTAAGAACTCTGAATACTTTGATGAATCTATCTGAAAGGATCCCATCCATAGCAGTTGGATGGTAAGCTTGGATATGGTGATCCTATTCACAAGAGTTCCTACAAATGAAGCTGGTTTGGAGAACATAACAGCATCCCAATATATAACCTTACAAAAATGTTATTCTGTGTAAAGACAACATTCTTCCAACTAGGGTCTGATATATATCAGCAGGAGGAAGGCTTCGCTATAAGCTCACTATTGTTACCAGTGATGGCAAAATATATACATGGAATATTTTGAAGAAATGTATTTAGAAATAGCATCACTAAAGCTAACAGTTATGGTGACACTTTCATTTTATGGCCTCACTAGGAAGCTGTCAAATACAGCTGGGCCATATGAACTATTATAAGAGCTTTGATCCTGTTCACAACAGAAGAAGAAAACAATCCATTAACCTGCCTGGATATACTAATAACTTGCACAGAGAATGGATTCAAAACATCTGTATATTACAAGACAGCCTTCACTTAACAATACTTCAATTCCTACCATTTATACAGCATAAAGGAATTATTCAATGCCTACAGAATTGTACAAAAGTCATAAGTGTCAACTCAGACACATTCCAACAAGAGACATAATATTGCAAATATAATATCAAAGCACAAGGGTCAAGGGGGAGAACTGGAAAACTGCTATAGTTTGTTTTACTTACATCAAGGGCTTATGGGAAAAGGTTTAAAAGATCTGCAATCCATACAACATTCAAAAGCATGAGCTGCTTCTATGGAAAACTCTGCTGAGTAAGGCCTAACACAGGAGAACTGGTGTGTATGCCATCCTTTGACAGTTATGACAAAGAATGCAAAGGTGAAACCAGCTGTTTCCTAAAAGTAAGACTAAAGGAACATGAAAAAAAACTAATTAAAAGTGAGACAATGAAATCAGGCATGGCTGATCATATATGTAAGGAAAAGTGTATTCACCAGTCCCTGTAGAATGAATTAAAAAAAGACAGGAACAGAAAAACACTTGAATCAGATGTATGAAGAAATTAGCACTAAGATAAAGAGAATCCATGGTGAATGCAGTCAAGCATAACAACAGAAGCAGGCAGATTAGGTTTAAGGCTCCAAGTTCAAAGTTGTAGAAAATAACCTAATGGATTAAAGCATTGGTTTGTGAATTTGATAATGTAGTAATTGTAAATTCAATCCCTGGTGAAGACTGAGTGGTAATAGGGTGAGCAATAATTGAGCAATACTAAAGACGATTATTAGACAAGTATCCATTGACAGCAGAATGAGAATAAATTAAAGGTTACCTAAATTGATATTAAATAATATTAATTCTTCTATTTAGTAGGGCTTGTGTCAGTAAATCATTATTTCTCCAAAAAATTCTTACAATCTAGTTAATATTTCCTAGATCTAAATAATCTGGAAAAGTAGGCGGGTTAGGTTTAAGGCTCCCCACAAAGAATTATCACATGGTACAATATCCTAGTGGATTGAAGTGAATCAACATCTTTTATTCACATCTCCCATGTTCATAAAAATGCAGTAGTTTAAAGGAGTTTAACATGCAAACAAAAAACATTCAGACATATGTCAAAATGCCATGAAAAATTTAAATATTTTTACATTTCAGTTGTAAAAAGTCATAATCATTCAATAAAAAAAAAAAGCTTATCTTTTACTGATAGATAAGTTTAGGAATTGTATTATAGAAATAGTAAATGTATATGCTTTATTTTGAAGTAAAACTAATTTATTGAAAATAAACTTTTATTTAACAACTAAATTCTATGGAACATTTATGTACACTAGTAAAATAACTTATAAACCATTTAAATTAATTTTTTTTTTTTTTTTTTTATTAAATCAAAGCATCCGGAAGAGTAGAAGAGAAGCTAACTTACATCACTTGATCTCATTTTCTGCTAGTTTTAGAGTTGTTTTTCTATTTTTAGTATTTCAATATGGTATAGATTACTGTAGAAATTCCATTTCTCAGTTGTAACAACCGTTCTGAAGTGGGATTGCTCTATGGACCACTAAAATATTACCATGAACCAATTTGTTATTTTTTTGTATGGACCCCCAGTTGGGGACATAATTATTATGAGTTCAATCCCAGGGCTGGGCAGTGTGTACTTGGACTCTTAGGAAACAGATGAGCAATAATTGAGCAGTACTAAAAATAAGAATTAGACAAGATATCCCTAGACATGGGAAGAAGAATGAGAACAGTCTACCCCAGTTAATTAAATAAAGTGTTCAGTTTGGATTTCCCTGTTGAATGCCGGAGGTCAAAATGGCTGAAATATTGTGATAACAACTACAAAAATGAGGACAATAGACTACATGTCAACAATGTAAATAATCTTCAGAAATGTTTAAAACATTTTCTCTTGTCCATTGTTATAGAGGCCACAAGTAATCACCAGCCATATTTGAGTTGACCCAGATATGCCATGATCAGAACTTCTCACCACACTCATTGCTTTATAGCAATTCATTGGGATGGGGGGGGTCTAATTGAAAAGGAAAGATGTAGGTTTCAAGAAATATTGAGTATCACTTTTTATTTTTTATTTTTAAACACTGTTTACTTGTTAAATCAGCGCAGGTTTTTAGCTGAGAGACGCAAATGTTATATACAACGAATTTGAATGAATTGAATGCCTCCAGCACAAGTGGATACAAACATATTAATATCATATTTACCTTAAAAATAAATATGCTATGCATATATTTCAAAAGATATGCTTGGACAATTCTGAGTATGAATTAACATACATCATTTATACAGCATCACATATCTGGCTTGCAGGCATTTTGACTGGGGTTGGGTATCAGTGTAATTAAAATAAATCAAGGTCTCTCCAATCCTGTGTGCAAGATGCAACGACCTATTATGCTACAACATTTCTGAGTATGGATTTGGAATTGACTCAATTTAATCTAAAACACGTGTTTTTAGCCTCTTAGCAAAACGTCATTTATCATCTACTGGCAACCGTTTGTTTTGCTCAAGTGATTGAGGTAAATAATGAAAAGAAAACACATTAGAGCAAATGCTACCAAAAATATGGTGCTTCCCATCATGTGATGGTTAACAAGCTCAGCTTGCAGACAAATTTGCTCTTGATCATTGTTGCATTGTATAAGTTTATCCAGGTTCTTACAATTTTATATATATATATATATATATATATATATATATATATACTAGCAGTAGAGCCTGGCATTGCCCGGGGATGTAACAGTGAGAGATAGATCAAGTATCGACCATCATAAAGACTGAAAAATAAAATTGACAAAGATTATTGTTTAAGGTTGACAGACACGCATGTCTTAATTAGTTGTTTCTTGTTTTTGTTTTTTTTTTATGAATTGGTCAAACCCAAACTCAAACAAAAACATTGTTTTCAATCGTTATGAGTCTACCGATTGAATAGAATTTTATTATAAACAATTGTCTTGTAAATGGAATTTTTAAAGCATTCTGAATGTAAAAATAAAGAAAAAAGTGTGCAAGACAATAAGAAACACTACCTGCCAAAAAAAACAAAGGGAAGTTTTGTTGAAATCGGTTGAAAAATGTAGGAAATCCGATCTCATATATAAACAAACACACACACACACACACACACACACACACACACACAACCTGGGTTTTATAATAAGTATAACTTGATATGAGTTGTCCCCCTTTCATTCTCGCAATGACTCTTAATTGTGTTTTCAAATTGATTTTGTGCAAAAACAATTGTGTTTTTCCAATTTTTGGCACTGTCAGAACCACCACAAGGTAATTTTACATAGTTCTGTGAAGGTTTGTTGAAATCAGTTGAAAAATGTAGGAAATCCGATCCAATATATAAACGTACAGACACACACACACAACCTGGGTTTTATAATAAGTATATATATATATATATATATATATATAATTCCCTTTGAATCACAGCAAATAATACATAATATTTTTTTTTTTTTTTTTTTTTTTTTAAGTAGATTCTACTCTGTTTATATTTCTGAGATATGAGGTATTGTAACTATTTATGTTGTTCAGACTGTTTTCCTCATCTTTATCGCTATATTCACAGCATTTCATCCATTGTACACTCCAGCCTTCTTCGGGGGGATACTAGATTCAAAATTCCAATGTATATCACCTGAAGAAGGCGCCAGAGTGTACAATGGCTGAAACATCATGAATATTACAATAAAGATGAGGACAACAGTCCAAACAATGTAAATAGAGGACACTTGGTTTTGAGAAGCTGAAGGTTATCCTGAAACTAGCTAAAATTTTCTTTAACCTTTTTTTTTTATTTGTTATCAGAATAAATCTAGTTTTTATAACAACCCTGTCACAGAATGATTTCTTTTTCTTTTGTCAAACAAAAAAAGCAAATAATGAAATGCTAGGTTGCTTTTTGTAAGTTTATTTGAATTTTTTCTTAAATGGCTAATGGTTCAATGGTTAAAAGCTTTACCTTTTAATTTTTCTGTAATTTTACTTCAAAATTTCTGCCAGTCTTTGGACTTGAATTCAAAACCCATCATTCCTTTTTTTTCTTTTTTTTTTAAATCCTTGCTGTTCATTTTGGTGGTGGTGGTTCTCATAATATTTTGGTGATTGTACTCCCCAGCTTTCTTCAGGTCTATATTCAGTAATCTCAGAATTTCAAAATAAAAACTTTACTCAATCTATAAGGGTATATTTTTTTCACTTTACACTGTTCATGCTTAAGGGAGATAACTCACATCAGTTAATACTCACCCAGTTTTATTCACCTGCATATTATTTGACCATTTCTTCCACTGAATTTTTCAGCACTATCAGACACAGATGTTAAACTCCTAACTATCATGGAACCAGAAAAAATTTTAACCATATGACTTGTAATTTTGTAGCCTTAAACATAACATCTTTATTCAAATGAGAGAATTTTTCAAAGTGCAGTTTCTTTCTTAATCAGATTCTCTCAGATGGTGCTAATATATATGCTAGGTTTATTTAGGGGGTTGTCAGAGCTTAGAATGTATACTGATTCTTTTAGTTAGCTTATCCTCCAGCATTGCTCTCTATCTATTATCTTGATTACATTCCCCAGTAGTTATCAGGAATGTTATTGAGTGTGATGTCAGGCATGTAAAGAAAGCCAGAGGGAATAGCAGCTGAAATGTTGATATTATAAAAACCCAAAAAGATCATATTTATTTGAAGAACAAGACCTATAATAATTCCTCATCTCAAAGAATTCTGACATGAATAGCCATTATTTAAAAAAAATTCTCAACCCATATCTGAAACATGCTTACACCTACTGTATTTTTGCAATAAACTTCATTCACCCAACTTTTCTTGTATTTTATCCCCAGATTAAAGATGAAGCATGTGTGTAATTTATATTCAACCATGATTGTCACCAAAATGTCTTTACTCTCAACAATTTTTGAAGTGTATGCATGTACAAATAAGCTGAATAAACTTTACACACTTATAAAGTTTTTCTAGCAAGATTTTTCATTGTGCAAAAGATAGTTTATTAAGTTCAGTAACTGCTTTAAGGTGTGTATCAGAAAGGGATTTGCAAGTTTAAAAATCACAAAAAGTATCAACTACCAAAATTTACATATACTTTTTTTTTTTTTTTTTTTTTTTTTTAAAAAGGAAGAAATGACATCTGATTTTAACAAATTTTGGTACATGGGCATTTTATATTTTATTTTATTTATTTTTTATTTCAAGCAAGGTGACAATACCTCTAGAACGCTGGGGTTATAGAGAGTGAAAGAGCATAAGAAGACTTTAGTGGAGAGAAGTGAAGAAAAGTATTTAAGAAGACACAAGATGGCAGATGGCAATTGATATTGCATTCAAACTTTTAAAGAATGTAAGTGGTAGGAAAGCAAGAAATCAAAAATGAGTTCCACAGGCAAAAAAAAAAGAAGCTATTTGAATAGAACGTAGGGTTAAATCTAGTAAGTTCAACAGTAAAACATTGAGACCTAGTGGTTAAATTAGTCGCTTGCTTTAAATGCAGTTGAGGCACTTGGAACTTCTCATTGGAACAATTGCCATGAAAATATTTGTAGAAAAATTTGTGAAGCCATGTCATGTTGGTGGGAAAGTGACTGAAGTTGAGATGACAGGTTAGGATTGATTACATTGCAGATTCTTTGAATTTTGTCAAGAATCTCAAGATATATAGTAGGAGCACCAGACCAAAAATGGCAGCAATATTCAATGCACAGACGGATGTTGGATTTATAAATATGCAAGAGGGATTCTGATAAGAATTGCCTGGCATGACACAATGAACCCTCTTTCCTAGAAGCAAACCTTAGGAATTGATTCAGTCTAATCACTCCACTTCATGTTAGTTTAAAGTGTGAGTCCAAGAAGGTGCAAAATATTGCACTCTTGGGATTTAACATCAGCCATGCTAATGACAGGCAGAAAAGGTTCTCTGTAGTGAGTAAATGAAAGCAATTTTATTTTGGAGGCATCAAAATTTACCAACCACTCCTTGCCCCAGTTAACCAATGATTAGAGATCTTTTTAGAGAGCAGTTGCCAGTTCTGTCAGATTCGCTACTAAGACAGGAGTAAATAGTTGTGTCACTTGCTTAGATATCTAGTTTGGAACTGATGACATAGGGAAGTTTGTTGATAAAGATCAGAAACAAGGTAGGTCTGAAGATAGTCCTGTGGGACCCCTGCATTATTATATAAATTAGAGGTATATCCATTCAATATACGCTTCATTACATGATTTGTTAGGAATAATTAGATTAGGTCAAATATTTGTCCCAAGATACCATAGCCTTTGAGCTTATGGAGAAGGCCAGAATGCCAAGCCTTGTGAAAAATTTGAGATATCTAGGGTTGTCGCCAGAACATCACTATTCTTGCCTAAAGCTTGTTAGACAAATTGACTGATGGCTGTTAACATATTGGCAGTAGATCTAGAGAAGTGGAAGCCATATTGCTTATTTAAGAGAAGGTCATGCGAAGTAAGATGCTTGACCACTTTGAAACTAAAAGGGTGATAATTCAAGGAGTCAGTTCTTAAAGACAGGAACTACAGAGGAGGACTTCCAATTAATTGAAAAGTGAGATATTTATTGTAAAGTTTGGAGAGAATAGGAGCCAGTTCATGAGTACATTTCTTAGGACAATTGCAGAGATACCAACAAATCTGCAAGCCTTGTGGAGATCTAGTTTAGAAATAATAGCAGAAACTATGACTTTATTCTGGGCAGAAGAATGAGGCAGATACACTAAGATAAGCTACTATTTTCTTTGCTATATTCTCCTCTGATTTCAGATTGGAGTGAATCAGTCGAGTCATTTTTTAGTGGGGTGATCACTGTTTTATTCTCTCAAGGAGTCATCCCTTGATGGTTAATCAAATGTGTGAAATCAGCTCCCAATTTGTTCACTTTTAAGAAATTATTCAATACACTTGGATTGATCTCAAATACTCCTGCACTTTTTGTGAATAACTTGTTCATGTCATTTGTCGATATACCCCAACCTACAAAGGGTTGAAGTTTTTTCACATATCATGGCAAGGTTATCAGTCTTTTCCCAAAGAGAAGTAGTCTTAGCAAGAATTAGTCATACCAACATCAAACATTAACAATGAGGACACCCTTCCACAAATGCATAGTATTATGTCTTAACAAACTTTTCAAAAACGTTAATAAAAAAAACAAAAACATTTTGACCTACTTGAGGAAATCTAAATTATACACCAAACTTTAATCCAGACAACTTCATCTATAGATGAACTATACAACCAGTTTTCAATTATACTTTATGAGATTATAAAACTTAAAACCTCTTAAAATATTATTGAATAAAAATCCACTTTACACCATTAAATGACCCACGAGGGTTGATATAATGGCAAAACAAACTGAATCAGAATTATATATTGGCTATTGATCCACCATAGCCATGAATTTTACCCCCCACAATATGTACTTCACTCACAGGGACTATTTCATTTATATTCTGTACAGGGAGGAGACTGTTGTTGTCATTTTATTTCCCATCTCATTTCACTAACATCCCAAGGCAATTTGCACAAGTTCATGGGATCAAAAGGATCATACTTTTTAAATGTAACTTTAGCACATGACTGTTGCATGTCCCTTCATGTTGATACAGATAATCTGATGAAGACAGAATGAATCTGAAACCTTAGATTTTGTGGAGAGGATTAGTAGTGGAGAAAGCATGTCAATCAATGTTAGTTTCAACCAGTCCAATTGCTGCTATGACTAGTTCTTCTGACATTATCACGTCCCTCATTATGGCAAATGTTCTGATTTAATAGTTGATTCAAAATCATTTCCTCCATCCTGTATGATTAATTGTTTGATGTGGTTGGGTACTTTTTCCATGAATACACATTCCATATCTTCGTTGACAGACATTTTTCCAAACAGCAACCTTTCTAACTTCAAGGAAAACATTGAGAGACTCACCTAGGTGCAAATGGCATGTTATAAAACTGCTTGTAGGACATGAAGCAGTTCACAAGGCTTATTTGAGAACTCAAACATTTATTCCTTGTAAAGTTGTTGATAAAAAGCAAAAGACCCCACCAGTTAACCACAACAGAAGGACTCATGAGATCTTTACCCCACACAGGCTCTCAAGGACTAACCAGTCAATGCACCTTTAAATCTGGTAATCAACCTGATGTTGAATTATTTATCTGCCATTTCTTCAGAGGGTGAAATAGTTTGTATCAGAAAAGGTATTTACAAGTCTAAAAATCACAAGTCTCAGAATAAAAAAAATACAATGTTGAACAAAAAGAAAGATTCACTCCTGCCTGTCAAAAAGAACTTATATAAACACTTATATGCCCTCAATTTGTCAGACAAGAATACAATTAAACTGCTGAGCTTTAGGAAGAGCTCGAAACAATATCTAGGTTCTTTGACAATTTCCAGCAGATTACACAGGGTGCGATGGATAAATTGTCGTCTAAATGACACAAAAATGAAAATAACACTGACATCTCATTTTAACAGATATATTTACGAAAATTGCACAAAAATATACCTAGAAATATTAAAGAGTAACTTTATTCAATAAAATCGCCATTGGCTTCAACCTTGGCCTCCAAACTATTTTGGAATCTCCTGCAATTCTTCTCTACATCTCGTTGTTTAAGTTGGTGAATGCTGCCCTAAACCTTACCCTCAGTTCTTCTTTGGTATTAGGAGTTTTGTTGATCTTTTGCTCAACTGTGCCCCAAACATAATAATTAAGAGGGTTGCAGCCTGAGGAATTAGGTGGCCAGATATAAGGGTTAATATGGTCATAGAAATTATCTGACAGCCACGGCTGGGTTCTCCTGCTTGTGTGGCATGGTGCAGAGTCCTGTTGCCAGACATAAGGTCTTGACCCAGAGCAGCACTACCTCTTCCAGGCACTTGATGTAGGCCTCCATGTTGAGTCTGAGGCTCTCACCAACAAATTTAAGAGTTCTTTTCTTATCAGAACGATTAGAGTGAGTTTTCTGAGCTGCCATACCTTCGTAATCACCTTTAAACTCATCCAACACTTTCTGAATCCTCTGCACAGTTTTCAGATTGGGACCCAAACACTCTGAAATGCTCATATTGTACAGCATACCATTTCCAAATTTCTGGCAGAGTGAATTGCATCATGGTGCTTTTTTCTCACAGACGGTGCCCAACTGACCCTACTATACTGTGCAGTCAACAAAATCAAAATTATAAAATGGTAACAATTTACCAATCACATCCTTGTACATCATGGCATTTTGTTCAGTGAATTAATCCGTTTTCTTCTTTTTGGCATGATTGTATCAAAGAAAAACTGTACTCTGTTTTATCTTCAATGTACCTACTACTGTAGCCTTGTGCCAGGCTTAGGCTTTGACCGAAGAATAGTCCAAGAACGTAAAACTCATTAATTCTTTTTTTCTTTTTACTTACCTCATTTCAGTTTGTTTATCTTCCAATGAAATATTTTTCTTTTCTATGGTTTTGTCTTTAATCAGTCTTCAGTTGAATAATGAAAAGTGATTATTCCAATCCAAGGTCAAAGGCATTTAATTGCATCATAAATGATTTAATAATTCTTAGTAAAAATTGTATGGACTGTCGTCTTTGGTGCTTTAACTGCCCAAGTAATTTTCAAGTCTGCACTGAAAGTTCGGCTAAGATCAAAGGTGATGTTAAATGGTGAATGGCATCTTTAATTACACAAACAAATAATCATGTTGATTACACAAGTTTTGGGAGTATTGTAGATTTTACAAGTACTGAGAAGAGTTCTGTTTTAATTTCAAATTTCCTAAAACTTCATGGGTGTGATAAAATCAAACTATCTACATTTTCTTTCATAGTCCTATTCTCAACTCCTTGAATGGATGATAAACAATCAAGTAGTGATGAAGTTTTTGATCTCGATAATTAATATAAGCCAAATACTGATGAAAGTAAATATATTCTTTGATCTTTGGTGATCTTTGGAAGCCATTGAAATCATTGGAACATCTTGGGTTTAATGAGGAAATGTCAATTTTTCGGAAGGGAATACTGACCTTTCATAGACCAAAATTACTTCCACAAGTTTTGGGTTGTGTACTTTTAACTCTTGACCAACCAAAGCATTGGAATAAAAACAATTTTTTGTTTTTTTTCTGTTGTTTTTTTCTATCTTTATCTCTTCACAATAAAATGTCTGAACATTGTTGAAAGAAACTTTGTTTTACCTTTGTCATAAATCAAAATGATTTCCTAAAAAAAAAAAAAAAAAAGTTTCTATCCAATGAGGTAGTTCTACTAAAAATAACATCCTTTTGGAGATAGACTATCTGAAAATAATATTATATCTAAAACAATGTTTCTCAGCGTTTTTACCTTTGCGTAACCCTTAAAATAAATTACATGTTTCAAGGAACCCCCTGCACAAAAACAAAATTATATTTTTTTTCATTTTATTTTCATCATAGTTCATGCGGTAAATATCTTAATATATATTTTTGAATAACTAGTTTAAGGAAAAATTAATACTGTTCATTTATAATACTTCACCGTGGATTTTTTCATTCATACAAAAAATTCTAAACTCAAACATAAAAAATAAACATAAGTAACCAATATCTTATATCTATAATAAATTTAAACAGAACTAAATAGTTTTCCCAATGATTGTTATATTTTTTAATAAAATAATAGGTTAGATAGGATGATATCTATATTACAATAACCAAGAATATATTGTTTGTATTTCGTAATATTACGTATATGAAATTAAATAAAAAATGAAAAGCACATTAGCTTATCTCACCTGTTCTCGTGGAACCCTTGGTGACCTTTTGCAGAACCATATGGTTCCGGGGAACCCTGCTTGAGAAATGCTGATCTAAAGGAACAAAATAAATAAATGACAAGTGGAAAACTACATTTAACTAATGCATTTTGTCATTTGAAGGTCTTTGTCAAAGGCAAAGTTTTTTTTTGTAATTTATATATATATTTTCCTATATATATATATATATATATATATATATATACACACACACACACATATCAGTATCTGTCTATATTTCTGAGATGAGGTATTATGTAGATTATTTACATTATTCGGACTATTTGATTACTTAGACTGTGCTGTGTGTACGCTATCCCATGCAGCTGTGGAAAGAAATAGGCCAATGTGGAAAAATCAGAGACAGGCCACCCCCTCAAGGTAAGGCTTCAAGAACACCAGAAAGCTGTAACATGAGGGGAAGTGGAAAAATCAGGCGTGGCTGACCACATATGGAGAGAGAAGGGAGATCACCGCCCTCTGCGAGATCAGGTTGAGATCATAGACAAGGAAAACCATTGGAAAATTCGTAAACTTAAGGAATCAGCACATATGCTAGGCCACAAAAATCTCCTGAGCCGACCAAGCATAGATACATAAATACAATATAAGAACCAGTAATAAAAGAAAAGCAATGATGACAACAATGTTGCAATATGAGCTCTGGTAAAACATGCAATGATAACAGCAAAATTGCAATATGAGCACTGGTAAAAATGGTTGCTGAAGACATTAGGTTTATAATACCCAGAAATTCATACCCTCAAGGACACATGGCACAGTGGATAAAGGCATTGGTTAGATCCAGTGACAGGACCCAAAGAGTGTGAGTTCAATACCAGGTTAAGGCAGTGGAGAACTTTCAGAGGAAAATTAACAGGAGATAACTGATAACTGACATCCATTGAAAAACATGGCACGTGGAACTAAAACAGTCTACTCCAGTGAGCGAAATAAAGGATTAAGTTCAACATTCCAACCACCTGAAGAAGGCCAGAGCGTACAACAACCGAAACATTGTAATAAATATGGCAACAAAGATGAGGACAATAGTCCGAATAATGTAAATAATATACACATATCACTTAAACATCATTTTTTATATTCAGGTCAGTAGATGAAAAATAAATAAATTTACTGTTTTATAAATAAACAGGGTGTCTACTAAAAATAACATTTAACTCATAAAAAATCTGAGAGTTCAATAAAATTCCAATAAAAAATAATTTGCTTTGTTTATGTTTGGATATGAAACTGCAGATTTAAAAAAAAAAATTTGGAAGCTCTATGATGAGAGAAATTTCCACTTAAAAGCACAAATTCATCTTTGTCTGATTGATTCTATATAGGTCATTTGGTCAGAACATATCAGATTTAATGATAGCTCTCCCTCTGGAGAACTAGAAAGGATTATTATAAAAATAAATAGACATAATATGTCTATTATTTAATGAAACCCATTTGAATGAATATAATATGAGAGAAGTCGATTAAGACCGCATCCAGAACTCATGAATCCCAAATGAACATTTCAGGGATGGATTCCATGTCGTTCATGATGTCTTAAATGGCTCATAAAACCTGTAAGTAACTTGCAAGCTAATTCTCGATTGAGTACAGGCAAGTCTTCTAACAACAACCCCTTTATCTGTATGTGTAATTTTATGGTCCCGAGTGTGTCCACATTTGTGAAGCAGACCTGACCACATTCATCACATGAGAAGAACTCCTTTGTTTCCTGCTCAGGAAGAAGGTTGATAACTGTCCATACATTTACCAGCTCAGTATAAGCAACTCTGTTCTCAAATTCTTCAACAGCAATCTGATTTTTCCACATTGACATTTTTGAGTGTGTCCTTCAAAAGTGTTTGCATTGCTTGCATTGAGGATGCTTGCCTTGTGCAAGCTCACCATACAGCACCTGTCTTGGCATTTGAGCATCTTTTAAGCAGAAAAGTTGACCAGCCCATCAAAGTTGATAGTTTGTGATCATAAACTCGATGTTTATTATTTTACCGAGCTGCAGCACAATCATATCTGGCACATGTTATTGCCATGAGATCTTTAGTATAACAGAAAAGCATTGCTTGTGGAAACATTTGAGAATTTTGATATGCCTATGATAGGTTGTCCAGGGCTCATATCTATATGGCATTGTCAACACATTCTTGGGAAACTTCTACTTTGGTTGCTATTTTGTTGTCTAATTGTAACCAAATTCTTGATACAAGTTTACTGAATATAACACTGACCTGAGACAGTCTATAACTGACATCTTTGACTTCTTTTTACCCTTGACATAGATCAATAGTGGAATCCCTGTTGCAGGTGCTGCTCAGGCACATTTGTGTGTGTTCAATCCCCACAGAGTTCATACTGCAACTATGCTGAGCAATCCTCAGAGTTTCTGGGAGAGAGTACATAATCTGACATGATCAGGAGCTTAAACAAGGCCAGTGCGCTCAAATTCTCAGTCACAATGATTTGTGACTTTGTGCTAGCACAATCAACAATGGCTTTTGACTAGATTCATCTACCCCCCCACACACACACACATGAAAACACATATTTTCATAAGCATCTCTCCACCTGCAGTTTATTTGAAAGAAAGAAGTTTTAAATTTTAATGTCCAAAAATTTTTGATGTAATTTTGCAAGTGGTGAAAATTTCTATAAAATTTTGAAATGCTTGGCAGAAACAAAACTATGAAATTTTATTGAATTTATAAAAGATGAAGTGGGTAGGGGCAAAGGTTTTATTTAAACACAAAATAAAAATAAACTTAAGTGTTGGTAAGCATTTTTACTTTTTGTATTATTTGTCTTAATTTTTCTCTTTATATGAATTTTCTTTTTTAAAACTGTTTTAGAGTATGACTCAGTCTACTTCCTGCTCTTCTCTCCAACTGTGACAACTGCTCCTATTTATAAATATGGCAAGTTGAAGTCAGATTTGATTTACTCAAGTTTTTCCGTTTTGTGTATAAGTATTTAATAAACCTCTTCTTCTTTGTTGCTTCTACCTTAGCCTTCTGTTCCCTTAAATACTCTCTTTTCCTAATTATCAGCTAATTCAAAGAAAGACAACATTTCAATAAAAAATCTACTTGTTTTATTTATTTTGTATCATCCTGTCCCAAGTAGCTGCACCACCCACCTCCCAAGTATTGGCCACGGCACCAGCCGCCCCTCCCAAGTATTGGCCACGGCACCACCCGCCCCTCCCAAGTATTGGCCACGGCACCACCCGCCCCTCCCAAGTCCTTACAATGGGAAGTTTGTTTTATTACAAGGTATTTACACTTTGTAATTAACTGTCTTTTTTCTTGTTTTTTAGTTGTTTTATTTTTTAAATCTATTGGTTTCTCATGTTTGCCCCAAGACATTTTCTCAAAATGTTGTAGAGTAAATATGGTCTGTTTTTGTTTGAATGTCTTTGACCTAGGCTATATTTTAAGGATATCTTTTTATAGCTTTTGACTACAACAGAGATAATTTACAAGCAGTTTCAAATGTCAATATTTGAATGTTATTTTGATAGATGACTGACAGAAACAGGATCAAACCTTCTTTGCCTCATTTAAAGCCTTTCATACCTTAAATTCTTTTTATATATATATATATATATATATATATATATACACACACACACACACTGATAATAAATATGCTTTTTGTTCTTTATCATTAGTACAAGTATGAATGTCAACTTAATGCAGTTTTCAAGTAGAGTTTGAAATCAGTTGTGCTCTCACCAAGGAACAAAATGTCTATTTATTATTAGTATAAATTTTAGCTCTGTTATTATACACCGAACATTGTTTAATTACCACCAGCACACATTGTGCAGTACTTTATTTATCATATATATATATATATATAGTTAAATTCCCAGATCAATTCTGTGGACAAGACAGATTGGTATAAAATGACAATTGGAAAAAATCTTAGATTTTGCCGAGTCATTTTGTCTTTTGACTTTTTCAAGGCAAAAATGAAATCGAAATGTTTTTGTTGTTATAGTTACATTAAAAAATCCAAATTTAAAAACGATAGAAACATCTCTCTCTCTCTCTCTATATATATATATATATATATATATATATATATATATACATACATGTTTCATTAAAAATGACTGACAAGGTACTGAGGGTAAGTTTTTGTCAGCACATTCTGGCAGTGGACTATGAACACTGCCACAATGTGCTGATCATGTTTAGAAAATAAAATATTCCTATAACTCTAGATACATACATAAAAAAAATTCATACATTCAGTTAAAAGTAAAAATAAAATCACCTTTGATAATATCTAGAATTATACTCAAAAACTCTTGAACATACAGAACATTTGGACAATTTCTACGTAATTTATGTCCATAAAAGAAAATTATAAGAACACAAGAAAAATTAAATAAAATTTGAACCGCAGTACCTTGTCAATTATCTTTAAGGAAACATGTATAAAAGATGGATGGCTGCCCAAATACACAATTTTATTCATGTTTTTATATTTATATATATATATATATATATATATATATATAAGGCCTTGAACCCACAGAAAAAGAACACAGATTTAAACAAAGCTGATTTCAATTTATATACTTTTAAGCATTCTCTTTTTACAATTACAAAAATGGCGAATGAAGAGGAGAAATTGGAACATGATTAAAACAACTTTTAATTGTAAATAATTGGTAACTAAAAACAGATATTAAAAAGTTCCCAGAGAGTATAAAATAGAAAAAGTTTACTCATAATCCTCCAAATTAAACACAGGGAACAAATAAAATGTTCCTTCTGTCTATATAGGGTAGGCTGATATATAGCTTCAAGAACTGGTAGGTGTTGTGCAGAGCAAGCTCTATGTAAAACAAAAAAAAAAATGTGTCATCATATTCAGTGGCACAATCTGTGTTGTGCAATAAGTGCAGTCCAATGGATGAATCATGCACAGATGGAGTGGTTCTCCTACGAAAGACTCTAACTGTCGGATCTTAAGTCAGTGGGGACATGTTGCACAATACAGGTTTCCAATCTTTGATTGGTCCTTCCCATGTGGTATTTGTATAGAACTATTTTGAAATTACGACAATTGATCTTTATTAAAGGATGGAAATACACATCTAGTATGAAAGACAGTATGCAACTTAACAATATTATAGCACTAATTAATGCAAGCCAAAATTCTATCAGCAAGCAACTGACACTTCCAGCCTAACGATGGTAATTTAAGGTAAATGGGACATTGGCTGGAACCTAAAACTACTGGTTCCTTAAAACACCAGACCTTACATTTGATGACATGCTCAATGACATTAACAGGAAAACCATTTTTAGTGGAACAAATTTTCCGCAATTATGGAATCACGGACAGAATCATGGAATCTGGGTTTTTAATGTAATTTTCAGTAATAAATCACAAATTAATTGTTTGAATTTGTTTTTTTTTTTCTTTTATTCTTTCAAAACTTAGTAACTGTCTCTCCAATTTTGTTAAACATTTTAACAAATATAACAACAATATAACATAGTTATTTCCTTAAACTTTGTTTTTACAAAATATTTGTAGTTGTTTTCCTTATAAAACCTGAAAAATAATTAAGAGCAAAAATGTTTACATGAAAAAAAGGAGTGGATTGTCAATTTTCTGAGAATATGTTGGTTAGTCTATTTTTAAATATTTTAAAACTTTTCTAAGAAAGTGTATGTTGCAAACGAGATAAAAGTCAGAAATCCATTGCTAAAGTGGAAATGGAAGACAAACATTAGTTGCTGTCAAAATTGGAGGGAGGAGAAAGAGAGATGAAGATCAACCAATAAGTTTAACAAATTCATTTCCTTTAAGGCCTCACACAATTTACAAGTAAAAGATTCTAAACAACTTGTTTCATGAATATGAAAAAAAATGCTATCACGTGCCTACCATACAATTTAGAAATAAAGAAAAAAAAATTCTCCAAAAACATCCTCCATAAACATCATTCTATGAAATGGTTGGCTTGTCTAAGTTTTCTGTCACACATTGGTTCTCCCATGCTTGACTATTGTAAACAAAATTAATTTAAACAAAAAAAAAACATTCCTTTAATAATAACTATCAATGATTATTTTTTTCATATTTTATTTATATTCTGTCATCTAAACCAATTGTATGAATGAGCAACAAATTGCCAAAATGACTGAATAAAGTCAATATAGTGATTCAAAGTTGGGTCTGCTCCTCTAAAAAAAAAAAAAAAAATGACCCCAGTATTAAAATTTGTGCTAAGGCCAGAGTAGAGCAATTTCCTGATAACTTTTATGCAGAAGAAAATATGTTATTTTGCAAATTCTCTCTCCATAGTGTTGACACATTTATGGTTGGCACAATCAAAGATCACATTCAAATCAAAAACTTATTTGACAAAAAAAGTCAGCTCAACTGAAACAGAAGACAATCAAAACTTTGTTGAAGAATAAATAGGTCCGAGATTTTGTCCTTGATTTTTTTGAAAACATGTATTTTGTCTGACATTCCCCAACACAAAATTGACAAAATGAGGCCATTCATATTAAAACATTGTAAAGAAGGTGGTGCTATTCCAAGTGTCAATTGTGTTAGGAAAAACTTCATCTACCAAAATTGTTTGCTTATCATTTTGCTGTCCTGAAAGCCAATCTTGCTAATCAATCAGGTCAGCATTATAACAGATGAAACAATTATCATGATCACAGCATTTTGAATGTAATTGCAAGCATTCATGGGAAGTCATTTCTCATTGATGTTGTAACCTTGTGAGAATACAATCATCATACTTTAAGTCAGGCATGCATCCAAGCTGTGACTCATGTGGATATTGCATTTGAGGATAGTATTGCCTTTGTAACAGATTTTGCAGCCTATTGCAAAAAAAAGCTCATAAGGAAGTGTTGTCAAATGTCTTTGTTAACATTGCCATGTGTTGTGCTAGGCACACATTTTTGAATCTTGATGAAGTATTTTCACACTGGTCAGCATTTTATAATGTTACCCAGCTCACTACTTTCATCAAGTCAGCCTTTTTTAAAAAGCCTAGTTGGAAAAAGCAATACTTAAAATGGTTTGAAGGTTCCTTGCCTAAGGAACAAGTGAAACTATCCCCTGTACCTGTGGCAATTAGATGGAATTCATGGTTTGATTTGATTAAATATCACTCATCATTTGTACAGTTTTATGAAGGATTCTTTAAGCAAGAAAAGAGCCATGGCCTTGCAGTAGATTCTTGAATTAGTGGATGATGGTCGACTGTATCATGCCTCTTACCATAATTTGCACCTAAATTTGCGTTTTATAAATGAAAACTGCACTCATTTAATAACAGCTTTGACAAAGAAGAAACTAAATCTCTGCTTGCATGCGTTGTATATAATATGATGGAGGATGTAAAACAGTATTTGCATACAGGTACATCAAAATCAACATTTGGCCTAGAAACAGATTGTCTTCTGTCTGAACTAGAAAACACAGATGGGGAGAAAGTTATCTTTAATTTCCAAGTTTTTTTTGGGGGGGACATCTTTTTCAAAACTGAATAAATACCTGGATACCTACCTAGTGTATAACTTTTACAAGGCAGCTTGCCTGTTTGATCCTAGACAGCCTACCCTGTATAGGCCATGATTTAGACAGTTTTGCTGCCATCAAGGACTTGCAATGTCTTTCTACTGATCTTGAATAATTCCAAATATATGTGAATTACCAAAATGATTTACAAAATATTTTTAATATCCCATCATTTTGGAAGGCAAATAAGAGCAGATTTCCTTTTCACAAACAGATTGCCAATAAGGTCATATGGATGCCTGTTACCAACATAGTTGCTGAATGTTCATTTTCTCAGTATAAACATTTACTCAATAAACAATGTGAAAGTCTTACCCCTGAGAATATTAAGCAACTCAATTTGTATACAATGGAAATTTAGAGAAGAGATTTGAAGATTAGATATTTCCCAAATTATGAAATTAGTAATTTTAAATTTGAGCAGTATTTCAACTTAGGATAATTTGTTTTATTTAAATTTTGAATTCATTTGTTTTTTTCTTTTTTTTTGTTGATATTTTGTTACAAAGATTCAGTTATTATAGTTTAATTACTGTTTTGTAAAATTTTAGTCAAAATCTTTAACTTTCTTCAGATATTTATTATTGAGATTCAAGTTATTTGCTGTTAATACTTTAAATGGAATTTTTATATTATGAATCAATTATATATCAATCTGAATCCTTTTACTTAAACAAAAACAATTTGAATGTTTTGAATGTGTTCTTAAAGAAGAAAGCTTTGATTAAAAGTTCTAACCTTAAAGATATGCGCTGTAATTTTCCATTGTTTTATTGTCTAGTCATATTTCTTTCTTTCTTTCTTTTTTTTTTTTTTCTTTTTTTACATATAATTTATTTTTGGACTTTGATTTTAACATTTAGAAAAAGATTTGTAGATATTTGCTATTTCTTTACATGCAATAAAACTTTGAATAATGTTTTTGTTTTCAGTTTTAATAATATTTATAGCAATTGCAATTTTCTCAAAATACCATGAAATCGAAAAAATGAAATTTCCCAAAAGTAAAAATGAAATTTACCAAAAGTGGAAACAGAATCAAGGAAAATTTGAAATGGAAAATCAGGGGACCTCACATTTTTTACAAAAATATGTTGAATCCTTACAAGTCCTTCGTTTAACATACCAGCCAACTCTATTAAAGCATGATAGACCAAAGTAGATACCAGACTAATCTTGCAGGATTTAGGATCGAAAGACTTCCAACTTGTGTATAAACCTGTAAACATAGGTTTAAAAAATACTAGTGATTAAAGTACCATCTTTATGTTCAATGAGAACGTCTAAGAAAGGCAAAGTGCCATTAGTCTCCACATCCATAGTGATTTGAAGAAATAGATGGAGAGAATTGAGTTGTATAAAAAAAAAAAAAATCATAGCATTGTTGACAGATAGAAGAGATTGTCAACATAACACATGTAAACATGGGACTTACGTCACTTTTCAAGCAAAAGTCCCTCATGAAATCCTACAAAAATATTGACAGGTATGGGACCCAAGAGACTGTCTATTGAAACCCCATGATTTAGGGCATACATAATGTTGCTAAAACTGAACTCACCACCCTCAGTTGCTAGACCTATGCATTCCAAAACAAGATTTCAGAAATATTAGCAGAGTCCAAATAACCTCTATAAAGGGCATCAGTACATACACACACACACACACACACACACACACACACACACACACACATGTATGTATGTGTGTGTGTGTCCTGAAGGGGCACATTTTTTATATAAATTAACAGTGTCAAAAAACACCAACAGTTTATTTTCTGAACCAATTTCTAATGAAATCTGAAAACTTGAAAGAATATTGTGTGGAGAAAAGATCCAATACAGGTTGGAGCATTTCAGCGAACCATTTCACCAACTTATGCTGTACAGATCCTATCATTGATAAAATAAGTCAGAATGGCACACTTATGCACTTTGGGTAATCCATACATTCTTGGCTGTTCAGAACAAACAGGTCTAATTCTGTTATACATGTTTTTAAAGATTAGGTTTTGAGTTTTCACCTTTATTTTACCAGTGTTATCACAAGTACAGGAAGGACCATCTTCTTGAACTGAGAGGAATCATTTAAAATGATTGTCATCTTATCAATGTAATCCTGACTGTTTAAAATAACTACACCGGAACCTTTTATCGGGCTTATTTATGTAGATATCATTTCTAGACTTCAAAGATTTAAGAGTCTGAAAATGAAAACTTTGCCATGCTCTGCTAAATAACTACCAATAAGGTAATGGGAAGCCTATATATATATATATATATATATAAAATCAGCCTAGCCTATGTAGACAGAAGGAACATTTTATTTGTTCCTTGTGTTTAATTTGGAGGATTATGAGTAAACCTTTACTATTTTATACTCTCTGGGAATTTTTTAATATCTGTTTTTAGTCACCAATTATTTACAACTAAAAGTTGTTTTAATCATGTTCCAACTTCTCCTCTTCATTCTTTTTGCAATTGTGTCCTGAGTTTGCTTAATTGCACCAACATCTAACTTTTGAAAAAGTGTTGGCTGAAAGGTATATAAAATGACATCAGCTTTGTTTTTATTTTATATATATATATATATATATATATAAAAAATATATATATATATACTTGCATATATATATATATTTTTTCTCTCTGGTGTTATAAAAACAGTGCTCAATGTTATATAACAGCTATTACATATATCTTCATGAATATGCATATAATTTTACATCAATAACACGACTCGGAGTTTCATGCAAATACGCAATCTTCAGGAGCAGGATACTTACTTTTAAGCATTATGAAATTTGTGTTCTCATGGTGTTGGTTTAAAATTGTGTGTTAAGACGTGTTCATTTTATTATCATTGTCTATAATATTTGAATTAATTATGATTTCTATCGGTCAAATTCTTTAGTTCGAAAGATGAAAAATTTTTTAAAAATTATTTCAAGGAAATTTGAATTTACATAAACCTGCTATGTATCAGGGAGGATAACTCTCTTTTTTTTTGTATAAAAAGCTGGAATAAGTTGTAATAGAAATGATTGTTGCTTAATATTATTAAAATAATGTCTTTTGAATAAACCTAGTTCTCATGATGTTAATTATAGGTTAAGATGACATATATAATCTATTTGGGACCTAGCCATATACTTACATAGGTAATATTACATATATACACGTAATAATGAAGTATTATCTATAATATATAATTATATGTGTGTATAGATATATAAAAAATGCTATCAATGATGGGTACTATATATATTAACTAGTGTTACATATTAATATTCAGAAAATCTATTTTAATCAGGCTCAGTGTGCTCTGTAGATTATGCCTTTGGTCAAGCACTGGCCATTTAGTGGGCAGGTTATGTTTCTACAGTATTGACTTTTAGTAGAATTATTATTTAGTATTTTGTTGGAGTGCTTGCTTAATATATTATTACGTTGCAATATATCATTATCAATGTTTTTAGTACAGATATAGATTATCTTAATATTAAGACATAATCTGCAAAGCTAGGATCAATTCAGATGACAATATTAAATATTACTCTGGTTCCACCAAGAATAACTGGAAATTGCATTTTGACCATCACCAAATGACACTAAATAATATTAAATACAGAAATTTACAACACTCTCAAAGTATTTTTGGCAATTAAAAAAAAACAACTATAATAACCAAGCCATTAGCTGGGAGATAATTGCAAAAGCTAAACTATACTATGGAAAGGGAAACAGATGTAACTTATGTCTGTTAGAAAAACTTATGATCTTAAAACACTCAAATAACCTTAACTTACTGAACAAAAGGAGGGAATTGATGTCTACATTTATATATATAAAAGCAACACATTGACCCTGATTAAAATAGATTTTACAAATATTAATATAATGTATAATACTTATTAATATACATAGCACCCATCATTAATAGAATTTTTTAGATATCTATACACATATATAATTCCATATTATAGATAGTACTTGATTATTTTATTATATGTGTATATGTAATTTTAACTTTTGTAAGTATAAGGCTAACTTCCAAATACATTATATATATTGTCTTAACCTATAATTAAGTTAACATCATGAGAGCTAAGTTTATTCTATCAGACATTACTTTAATAATATATTTTAATAAGCACCAATTATTTCTATTATGGTTTCATATGCAAAAAAAAAGTTATCCTCCTTGATACATAATGTGTTTACATAAATTCAAATTTTCTTAAAATTGTTTAAAATAACTTTTTTAATTATTCGTCTTTTGAACTGGAGAATTTGACCAATATAAGTCATAAATAATTAATTTAAATATTATTGAGAACGATAATAAAATGAACAAGTCTTAACACACAATTTTGTGTATTTGCATGAAACTACAAGTTGTGCTATCAATGTAAGATATGTATATTCACTTTATATATACACACACACAAATACGGTGATTAAAGATTAATTCTGTATTTTATGTATGATGAACTTTCCTGTCTTGTAAAAATTATAGTTAAACTGGAGAGTCCATACATAAGATAGGGAGTTGCTTTTCAATCACCCTGTGTATAATATATATATATATATATGTCTGTTTAGGCACAAGTTTCTCTCTGATACATGTTTTATTGAAAATGATTAACAAATTACTTATGTTAAGTTTTTCTTTTTTTTCTGTACTTCTGTGTGCTAACAAGAGACTCTTTTTGGGACATCATATATGGAGAAATTGTCCCAATGATCATTTGTTTCAAGTGTGTGTGTGTGTGTGTGTATATATATATATATATATACACACACACACACACACAATAAAAGTCAAATGTACACCTTACATCCTGCAGGGCAATTCTCTTCATTTCTACATGAGATAAGAAAAGTTTGTTTCTTGAAGCAACTTTCAAAGATATTTTATTCTGGGATTGAATTCTGTAGCCAATTTTGTAAACAGATAAGCTCAACAATCATCGTTTGTTTTTAGCCACTGAACATGTAAGTTTCCTCAGAGATATGTTATTTAAAGTTATCAAAAGAAAACTCCTGTTTTAATGTCATCTGAGAGATTTCAAAGTAAGTTACTAATAAATACACTTTTATTTGAATGTACAGCAGAAATAGTTTGTTTTTGTGTCTTAACTACAAATCTTTTTATGTGTCTCAATTGATTTGCCTCTTTGCTGATAAGCAAAATCATTTGCAAAATGAGTTTTGGTCTCTGTCTTAAAATTGGCTTTTTTAAAATTGAATTTCTAATTTGATACTTTAAGGCCATGTAGTCATAAAAGGTTCACATTTCTTGTTTAAACAAAAGTAAGCAGAAGCAATACTTTGATCTCAAGTAAAACATTGAAATACTGCTGAGGATTAATTCTATTGCTTCTCTTCTTCCAGTACGTGAGACATTTCTTTTTGCATTAATACACCCTGTGGACATTGTAAAATTTTCAAGAATTAAACCAGTTGACAAAGAAAAAAGGCTGGCCATTTACCATGCAGCAATGGTTAGTAAGCTCATATTACAATAGTAAGTTTGATCCTCACTGTGTGCCCCACGGCTATGACCTTGTGCCAAACCATGTTGCAGTTAGTAAATAACTAAAATTTTTAGGATTGTTTTTAAAATACCTTCATTTTCATAAATGACTTTGTAATAACAAACATCACTAACCTGGCATTTTGAATTTCTCATTGCTATTCTGTGACCAACTACTGATCTGCAAGTACCAGAATTTTCAACTTCCTTCCTCTTTGTAACAGGAAATCTTTTCATTGAATGTTTATATTCACAAGTGTCCTGCAAGCCTTTTTCTAAAGATCAAAGACCATTGCCACCACCACCACTTAAGACTTTTTCCTTCAATTATCTGGCAAAAACACTTTAAATTTTGACAGCACTAAAATATTTTAGGATGTGTGGCTAGTGTAATGGTTATCGGGGTAGAAAGGGGAATCAGTGAACATGGTTCAAATTCCAGCCTCCTCTGCACTAATGATCTTAGGAACAGCATCAGGCTTTTTGCTCAGCTATGCCTTAAAAAAAGACCAAGGTAAATCAATGTTCTGGATTGAACTATTGGTTCATGGATTTAATGATATGGTAATTGTGTGTTCAACTAGTATAGACTTAGACTCGGTGGAAATTGGGGGTGAGGAGCAATAACAAAGCAGTACTAAATAAGAACATTGCAAGAACAATCTACATACATCGGTTAAATAAAGGGTTCATTTCAGTTGAAAATTCCATGAAAGTTACCCAGACCAACAAGTCCCTATAGTTGAAATGTCATGATAACATCAAAGGTAGATAGTAGTCTGAAGGTAAATAGTATAAATAATAACTCTTCATCCCAGAAATTCATACAAAAACGAGGCTTTATGTTGGCTTCTTTTTTTTTTTTTAACCAATCAGAATGTAATGTTATCTTAAAGAAGAATGAGTAAAATCAATTTTTATTGTATTTGTAAAATCTCTTTACAGTTAATGGATATATATCTTCCTAGTGGCTTAGAAGATTGTGTTTTGCCAATTTTTTTTTTTAATGAAAATGGCTTGTGTGTTTAAAATAATCTACATTCAGAGTCTTGGCATTTTAACTCTACTTTGAGCAACAACCATTGATTCTGGTATTTCACTAAGTCGATGCTGAATTAGTTTTTACTTATGTATATTCCTACATCAGTTTAATGTTATTCTGTATAACCTTCATGTAGGAAAAAATAGACCCAAATTTTCTTAAAAACAAACAAAAAAAAACAAACAATTTCTCCTTACAAAAAAATAAAACATTTTAACATTTTTTTGTTGAGAAGAAATGGAATTATTTAAAAAACTAGAATTTACCTTTGATTCTACAAATGTGACATTCTAAACACCCAACACGTGATTCTTTTAAAACTTGTCTGTCAATTACACACTCCACTCTCTTTATTTCTGACATTTTAAGCCTTCTGGCTTTTTCATTGTTTTAACAACATAGTCATTTGTATGACATTCAAACAAAAATATAAACTTTGGGTCATTGAATGATAAGAGAGCAGGATTCTTCTGTGAAATGCGTTGCAATGAAAACTAAAGTTTGCTCTTCAATGAGATCAAAACAAAGTTTGAATTGAATGACAAAAGGGTGCAGAATTAGTACACAAGGTTGTCCTTTCATTCAATAAGTTCTTCTCTACTCACTCTCTTTCTCTCACCCTCTTCATCTGATATCTTAATCTTTCTATCTCTCTCCTGGATATCTTAACCTCTCTCTCTCTCTTTCTACTATCTGATTTTTCTTTGGCTGGGGAAATTCAGCTCAATTCATATTATTTTCTTCTTTAATAAAGCTTTTACAAACAATTCTAAAAAAATTTGCTTTATCAGAGTTTTTTTGTTTTTAATAAGAGAACGTTTTTCCCCTTAAATTTTGATACTTTATAAGAATCTTTCATTCATTTCCAAAACAGATGCCTAAAATCTCCCTTCACCTCTAGATAAAAAAAAGTACTTTACTGCCTTGGGTATGAAGTCAGTGCATTCTTTTACAAGACAAATATATAAAATGCATCAGGAGGAAGAATGATAATTGATTTTGATCTCTTCAGTCTATGCCAATAAGTAATGAAATACAACTTAGATAGGATAAAAGCTGAGTTTATCTTAGTGTTACTAGGTTTTTCATCAGACCATAAGGAACAGGAAATATATACCTCATTATTAATGAATTTTATCTCCAGATGCCAATGCCAGACTAAATTAAAATTAGCATTTTTCTAAAAAAAAAAAAAAAAAAAAAAAATGTACAGATGCGATGGGTAAATTGTCACCATTTTGTATTTTTAATTTCATACTTGTGTGTTGTTTATTTATTTATTTTTTTTTTGTCAACAGTACAGTATAGTAGAGTCAGTTGGGCACCATCTGTGAGAAAAAGAGCACCATATTGCAATTTACTTCACCAAACATTTGGAAAGGGTATGCTGTACTGCTTGGCATTCATGCCGGAAGATCTAATATGAACATTTCAGAAGAACTTTTGGTTTCCTGTGTTCCCAAAAGATGTACCTCGAGTGATGAAAACCAAATATCCAGTCAACATCATGGTGTTTAGAGTGATCACTAGTGATGACGACTTTATGCTGTTATTCATCTTCCAACAGAGCCTCAAACTCAACACAGAAGCCTACATCAAGTGCCTTGAGGAGGTAGTTCTGTCCTGGATCAAGAGGGTGGTTGCTGGAGGACCCTATGACTGTCAACAGGACTCTGCACCATGCCTTACAAGCAGGCAAACCCAGTCATGGTCATCAGACAATTTCTGTAACCACATTACCCTTTTCATCTGTCCACCTGACTCCCAACACTGCAACCCTCCTGATTATTATGTGTGGAGTGCAGTTGACTGAGAGGTCAACAAAACTCCTTGTAACACCAAAGATCAACTAAAGGCAAGGATTATGGCAGCATTTACCAAGTTAAACAAGTCCAAAAGAGTTGCAGGAGATTCCGAAGTCGTTTGGAGTCTGTGGTTGAAGCCAATGTCAATTTTATTGAATAAATTTACTCTTTAGTATTTCAAGATATGTTTGTGTAGTTTTGGTAAATATATCTGTTAAAATGAAATGACAGTGTTATTTTCATTTTTTGTGTAATTTAGACAACAATTTATCCATCACACTCTGTAAATGTATGTATGTGTATATATGTATAATGTCAAAAATAGTATGAAGCCAAAAATGCTGACTGTTAATGGGATATTGAAAGAAAAGACATTTAAGGCAACCAGTCTTTGCAATAAAGTGCTCGATATCAAAGATAGAGCATTAATAGGATTAATGGGAGTAAATGTTTGTCACTTAGCTGATTGATGTTCTCTTCAGCATCTTGACTTCAGAATTTTGTAGATGGATCTGTCTGTCCACTCTTCAGGCAGTATCAGCTATATATATATATATATATATATATATATATATATAAAAAATGTATGTATGTATATTTAGGCAGCATATCTTCACTCAAGCATGTTTGGTTGGATAATCTGGACCTATTATATCTATTTTTATTTTGATCTTCTCAAATTCTCTTATAGATTTCTTTAATGTTCATATTAAATTCATCAAGAAAGGTGCCATAGTTTTTTTCTACATTTTTATTTTATTTTCCCAAGTGCTTTCAATCTCATTTGAAATCATCTTCAGGGGTAAATTGCTAAGACAAAACATACTAATGTAATTGAGAGTTGTGTTTTTTTTTGTTTTTGTTTTTTTGAACATGCACAAATGTACTATGTCACAATTGTTTTCAAATTATTTGTTTTAGCGATATCGTGTTTTTCATGCTTGTAATCTAAGGGAGGTAACTTAATCTTTCTGATTGTATAAAACATTTTTAAAAGAATTGCTGTTAGAAACATTTTTAAATATTGTTGCTATACTCGTAACTAACCTTATTTAGTGTTGGTTGTTTGCTTTTTATATAGAAATTCTCAAATTCTTGAGGTGCTCTATTTGAACAAAACAAATCATAGCTGTCAGTTACATTAATTTTTATATCTTAGCAATTCACCCCTGAAGATGATCTGTGATGAGATTGAAAGTACATGGGAAAATGAAAATAAAATAAAAGAAGAAAAAAACTACAGAGCCTTTCTTATCAACATTAAGAAATCTATATGATAAAATATTGTTTTAAGGTTTACTATATTGTATGGGTTAAGTTGCTCAATATCAAGGATAGACTATATATAAAAATAAGAGTGTAAGTTTAAGTCAACACCCAGAGTTGACACTTTGTTTCATGCTTGAATGCAACCATCAGTCCATATGCATTGTTTTTGCTCAACTCCTTATATATATATATATATATATATAGGTCAGCAATGTATTTTGGGTAAATTATTATATTATCCTAATGATTATTTTTGGGTGAGTGGTATCTTGTGTTTTGAATTATTCTCGGGATTATTGAGTGGAAATAATTGTGGATCTGAATGGAGTTGTGTGTGTGTATATAATGTGTGTGTGTGTTTCAAAGGTTGTCATAGTAAGGAGTGATAGTAGGGACAAGCTCCTACTGTCTATAAAATGCTTTTATGTTGTGCGTCTCAAATAGTCTCTGACAACCAATTCTATCTCCAAACAGGAGAATGGGTGAAGGCAGACAACTGGTGCCCCATATCCAGCTGATTTGGGTAGATGGAGCTCGTCAACCGAGGGAGGCAGTTCATCTAGGAAGAAGGAAAACCCTGACTAAACTTCCGCTGCCTTGTGCTCATCTCTAAATACAGAAAAAGCTAACAAAATAAATTGAAACAAACAAACCTAAAGGTGGAACCACGAAGGCACTTGGCTGCCAATACTGACAACTTCCCAAGGATTCCTGCAGTCAAGCCCATCCCAAATGTAATGCTTTGTATCTTGCGTGTATAGCTGAGCGGGGCACTACGTAATCTGGACAGCACACTGCTTCCATATCACCCAGCCTTGCACCCTGGATCCCTCCAGTCTCACCACCAAAAGACTAAATTTTGGCTAAACAGGGCACAAACTTTATCTCATGAGATAAACGGATGCCTCCTGAGAGATATATATATATATATATATATATAATCTAACATGTTTCACTTTTATTAAAGTTTCATCAGAGAATATGAGAAAACTGACAGAAAACACTGGTAGTTTCAATTTATGTGAGGAAGATACCATGTGATCTAAAAGCCTACATCTATGAACACAAGAGAGACTTGCATTTAGACAATTGATTTGACTCTTGTTTTTCTGGACATAACTTTGATTTCACTAATGCTACCCTAATTAAAAAAAGAACAATTCTTTAAGGAGAAAAAACTTAACATTATTACCAGCTATAAACACACATCTAAAACATTACATTTTTCTTTGAATCCATTCTTAAAGAATCTAACATATCTATCTAATACAATGAATACATTCTTAAAGAAGCAAGTCCTAAGCTAGAACTCTGCAAGAGTTGACTGCACAAAGGTGAAGATAAAAAACTCAACTAGAGAAACAAATTATGATTCATTGGCCACTTAGGCATACAAGAATCTCTTTGCATACATTTTTTGTCTTTTTGTCTGTTTTTTCTCAATCTCTGGCAAAGCTTTAATAAATGTTAAGCATGTTACATTGATATACTGTCAGATTCTGATCTATATTTGATCTTTTTTTTATATATATATATATATATATATATATATATATATATAATGTATGTATGACCAGGTGTTTAGAACGTGATTTCTGACCATGAGACCCCCTGTTTGAATGTCAATGTATCAGGGTGGTGTCTTCTTGATTATATCAGCCTGATGATTTTATTTTTGCTTTTTAATTGGGTGTATTGGTTAATTTTTTTTGAGAGCTATAGGGATGTTTTATTTTCTGAGCACAGTTAGCCCATTGTGACTGTGTTCATAGTTAATATTATTAAGTGTTGGCTTTTTTTCTTTTTTATTATTAAGGCTTCCATTATTTTTAATCTTATTCTTAGATATGGATGAGTTTATTATGCTTGTATTTTCTACTACTATGTTTCAAATGGAGTCTGGTAAGTTTGTGTGTTTAAATGGGTTCTAATAGAGCTGTAGTCAGGTTTAATTTAAGGCGATTGGATAGGCATGTAGTCATGTGACCGATGTAATTATTTATGAATTTGGTTTGAACTGTTTCTACAAACTTTGTGTCCAAAAAAGAAAACATTTCTTCGAACACAAGAAAAATTAAATAAATAGCTTAATCATAGTACCTTGTCTGTCGTTTTTAAGATTACATATACGTAAATGTTGTTTTTAAGATTACATATACATAAATGCCGTTTTTAAGATTACATGTACGTAGATGCCGTTTTTAAGATTACATATACATAAGTATATATTAAAGAGCAGTGCTACTCAAGGGACACTACCAGGATATCTGACTTGTTTTTTTTCAACATTTTCCTTTTATATTTATTATGGTTACATTTTTCAATTACTTACTCATGTTAAAAGTCATTACTGCACAACTAATGAATGCAATATAACAACAGCAAAACAGTGAACTAAAATACGTATGGCAACATCATGATGATGTGACATGTGAGTGGGAAACACATTTAAGAATACCAAGAGGCCGTTTTCAGGGATGTATATTTCTAATATGGCCTTTAAAAAAATCCGCTTGACTGAAAGACAGGAATAGCCATATAGACTTTGGCCAAATTTAAAAAAAGAAAAAATAGCATTTAATACCCTAGATTCATAATTCATCTGACAAAAATAAATAATACTACAAATGTTCAAATAATATCTTCTTAAATCATTATAATTATATGGCATAAATATGGTACTGATCCCTGGTTCACTCGGAAAACTTATGTCAATGATAACTGACCTTAGGACATATGTTTAGTACAGATAGTCTCAAAATTACCCTGAAATAGGACATGTCTCAAAAAAAAAATTGGATTTGAAAACATTGCTCGCTGGTCTCTTTCATATTGAAAAGAAAAAACCACCAGTGCACCACATCAGATAATTTGAGAAACGCTGTATTAGACAACTCCTTTATAATAATATTAGAATAGTTAAATGTAATTGTAGAAAAAAAAAGATTACAGATTATTATAGAATCTATTTACATTAAGCAATCATCCATAACTAAAAATAACTATTGGTTGAGACCCCAACATTGTTGAATGAATATTAAAAGAAAATTCTTTTTAGATGTTGGTGTCACATGACTTGCTGCGTTTATATGACATGCAATTTAGCTTACAGAAAAATAATAAAACAATTTACTACTTAAAGAGCAAACTTAATTTTGTTTTTTATTCACAACCCTAATGACTCAAATTTATACAGACACATCAACGATATTTGTGAAAAGATATTTGTATATTAAAGGAAAATAGAATTACATTTAATAAACACAAAATGCCTTGTTTTTTTTTTTAAATGTTTAAAAGAACAGTTGCTGCCCAAATATACTAAATATATATATATATATATAAAAACACTCACTCTATCTAACTCCTAAATGGCAAGAATTCATTCCAACATATATCATTGAATTTAACAAGTGAGGTTCACTTGTAAAATATATAGGGGCAAACTTAGAGCCATGAAATCTTTTATTCTACATATTCACTCTACAAATCAAGACATTAGTGACATAGTTTCTCAGGTTCCTTTAATCCTTGCACTAATTCTGATATTTGAGAAATGGGTTTGACACGATTTTTCTGCACCAGTGTGTGTGTGTGTGTGTATACGCACACACACAGAGGCAATAATCCATTGGTAAATAATCCAAGTGAATCCTAATATAAAATACTAGCAGTAGATCCCGGCGTTGCCCGGGGATGTAACAGTAAGAGATAGATCAAGTATCGACCATCATAAAGACTGAAAAATAAAATTGACAAGGATTATTGTTTAAGGTTGACAGACACACGTCTTAATTAGTTTTTTTATGAATTGGTCAAACCCAAACTCAAACAGAAACATTGTTTTCAATTGTTATGAGTCTATCGATTGAATAGAATTTTATTATAAACAATTGTCTTGTAAATGGAATTTTTAAAGCATTCTGATGTAAAAATAAAGAAAAAAGTGTGCAAGACAATAAGAAACACTACCTGCCAAAAAAAAAGTGAAGTTTTGTTGAAATCGGTTGAAAAATGTAGGAAATCCGATCCCATATATAAACGAACACACACACAACCTGGGTTTTATAATAAGTATAACTTGATATGAGTTGTTCCCCTTTCATTCTGGTGACTTAATCATGTTATCGTGTTTTCAAATTGATTTCGTGCAAAAACAATTGTTTTTCCAATTTTGGGCGCTGTCAGGACCACCGCAAGGTAATTTTATGTAGTCCTGTGAAGTTTTGTTGAAATCGGTTGAAAAATGTAGGAAATCCGATCCAATATATAAATGTACAGACACACACACAATCTGCGTTTTATAATAAGTAAAATTAAAACTGATCTGCAAAAAGAGCTCAGTGTATTTATAACAGAGCATATAAATTACATAGAATAAAAATCCAAAGTTACCTCATTTGAAAAGCTATTTTGAACCACAAGGCTGCTTTTTCTTGTATTCTTTAAATATTTAAATTTTTAAGCTCCTTTTTTATTTCTTTATATCTCTGAGTTGACAAAGCCTACAAGTAAGTCTTGTGGGTCAAAATAGCTATTTGAATAAGGTAACTTGGATTTTTATTCTAGGTAAGATATACGTACTCACTTGTGTATTATGTGACTTTTGAAGCTGATTTTAAGAGGGTAAATGATATTCTTTCAATAACACATTCTAATTGTGAGCTTTTCAAGCTTAGTATTCTAGCAGAATATCACACAACCCATTCTGGCAGCAAATAATGGTGATGGTTCTTTTGTATAACATAGAATCCATCCAGATGGTAGAGTCTAGGATGATTGTTGCAGAAGTTGTCTTGAATGGCCAGATCAAGGAATGCCTTATTCACATTTCATGCATACATTTCCCTAAAATGAGTTTTAGGATTACCTTGAATAGCTGATGGTTAGTGTGCATATCAATATTATATATATATATATATATATATAAAATCAAGAATAGTATTGGGGAAATTGTATGACAAAGCAGAAAACATTTGTGACGCATTTCATCCGATGAAGTTCTGAAGGACAAAACACGTTAAAAGTAAACCTTTTCCACTTTGTCATATATATATATATATATATGACAAATTTTAAGAAAATAGAATGAAAATGGCAAGCCAAGAGCTTGCTGTATTAAGAAATGGTGATACAAATAAACAAATGCTCAATGTACTTTCAAAAATCAGAAAATTGCAATTCAAACACATTGTATTATGGACATATGTAGACCTAGATTGAAACACATTTTATTGATAGTTGCTTTCTTTTGTTGTAAAGGGCTTCCAAGGTTTGTAACTGCCTCTACAAAAATTGTATTTGGATTAGTTCTTTATATACAATTGCTATGGATATGGAGGGCACCAGAAGTAAAATAGATTATTAGAAAGCTCGTTTTGTAGCCCATTCCAGGTTAATTTAATCTTCCTTAGTTACTCTACTAGTGTAGCTTTGTGCCAGGCAAAGTAAGCCTCATGTCAGTGAAGAATTTCCTGCTGGAGGATGATTTGAATTTGTCATCTGAAACAAACTGCTGTTTGTTTTTCTTTATCTTCATTTCTACAAAGTGACTGAAAAGATCTTTTGTTGAAAAAAAGAAACAAGATATTTTTAAAACTTTCTTGGTTACATAATAAAAATGATACTACAAGATTTTAGTTGAACTAAATTTTTTCTAGATTAAAGAAAAGAGGAATTCATACCTCATCCTTTCTCTTTTAGTCTTCATGGCATAGAGTTAAATGTTGACAATAAACAGGTCAAGACTTGCTTGATAATGGCTACAAATATGAATACTGTTTTGGCTTGCCATATCACAGACCATTTGATATAGATCTCTTACACGCCCACAGTGTCTGTGTGAGGGAAGGAGAGAGAGAGAGAGAGACCTATATATATATATATATATATATATTCTTAACTTTAAGTTGGTGATAAATGAAACTCTCCATTGTTCTCCTGTTGGTTCAAAGGATATAAAATTTCATCTGATACTGAAGTAAACATAATTATTTGTTTTTGAATCCATTTTAATCTCTGGCCAGCAAATTTCACTCTCACCTCATTTTTCTTTCATCATCCAGTTAATTATAAAAACCTTTTTGTTTCTGTAGAACTGGCTTTGCAATCTTGATTTGGAAAAAAAACATGCTTTCCTCATTACACACACACACACACACACACACACACACACACACACACACACACACACTCTCTCTTTTTCCCTTGAATTTTGTACTTATTTAAAGAACAGAATTGTCTGCCCTTGTCAAAATCAACCTGTTCATACTTTGCTAAGAAAACAAGTTCATCATTGATGTTAATCTTTTGCTCTGTCAGTTGGCTTCACTTTTTGATATTTTGTCTTTGTTTGGGCCTTTGTAATTATTTGAACTTTTTGAAAAATAAATATTTCAATATCTTCAAAGATAACAATGCCATTTTCTTTATTTCTATTTTTTCCTTTCTTAGAATGAAATGCAATTTGACAAAACTTATATTTTGGACAGGCTCAGATTTAACTTGGTTGAAAAAGAGGCTCTGACCTCATTTAGAATTATTCCTGAATAAGCTTTTCTCTTTTGCAGTAAATAGTTTTTGTTTGATTCTCCTTTTCAGGCAAGCCTAATCCAGAAAAGACAAAACAACCATCAATCAACGTTTAAGCTGGAAAGTTACAAATATTGTACAAAACTAGCTAGCCATGTGTGGGAACTAAAAGAAAAATATGGTAAAAGCCCTAATGTATATTGGAGTATTCTTAAGAAAGACAAGCCATATAGAATTGGTAATGTGTAGATTATGTCAGGAAGAATAGCTGGCTATTATGTTGTATCCAGAGCAAGACAACATAGGAAATGAGAGGTCTGACATAATGGCAGCTTGCAAACACACAGATGTATTTATTAGAAAAATACGAACCTGGATGAGAGTACCAAAATGTTTTTCTTATTTTCTCCCCCTCCCTCCTTCCTTCCTTCTTCCCTCCCACATTTTTTTCTCTACACTAATTTTACCTTTTTTTTTCCTCCCAATACATTTTCTTGTAATAATATAATGTGTGTAAATAATGTATAGTAAAGCAATTGACCTTTTCACTGCATGTAGAAACCATTTATTGGTGGAAACCGCAGTAGCAGAAAAGGTTGGTTTATAATATTTTAAATATATAAAAGGCACGTGTCATCAGTAATTACTCAAGTTAGGCAACTTGTACCCTTCATGTAATAAATCTACAAAAAAATAAATATTTTTCATTTTATGCATACTAGTGTAACCTTAGTAATTTTGTTGGATTAGGTGTATATTGTGCTGCAGAAGGAAAATAATGACTGCTGATTTATTTTATTCAGGGTAGGAACTTCCTACTTTGCCTACCTAGATGGCACGTCCATCCCTTATATATATATATATATATATATAAATGTGCATGTGTGTTTTGTTTTTTACATCATTTGTATCAAAGTCTGTCTATAGGAACCCTGAAAAAAAATTTTAACCTCTTCTCCACGCTATTAGGAAAAATTATGGGCATTGCCTGAGGTCAGTGTACTGACTTCAGTGTCTAGGTAATTTTTTTTTTTCAAAATTCAGTTTTAAAATCAGTTTGTCACATCTTCATAAAATGTGAATACAGAATAAATACAACTGGAGGATAATTCATATTTTGTGTACATCTCAAATATGGATAGAGAATTGTACCATTTGATGTCAGAAAATATGTGTGTGCAAGAGGCTCTGGTGGAATTACATGACGGAGGAGGCGGGGAGTTTATTAAAAAAAGTGCACTTGCTCACTGACGCTATGCAAACAGGAAGATCATCTTTGAGAATTACAAAACTCAGTTACTTCCCTCGTCCAGGTTTAATCTGGCACAAAGCTACTCTACACTATTTACATTATTCGGACTATTGTCCTCATCTTTGTCACCATATTTATTACAATGTTTCGGCCCTTCAGTATCTGTCTATATTTCTGAGATGAGGTATTATGTACATTATTTACATTATTCGGATTATTGTCCTCATCTTTGTCACCATATTTATTACAATGTTTCGGCCCTTCAGTATCTGTCTATATTTCTGAGATGAGGTATTATGTACATTATTTACATTATTCAGACTATTGCCCTCATCTTTGTCGCCATATTTATCACAACGTTTCATCTGTTGTCCGCTCCGGCCTTCTTCAGGTGGTTGGAATATTGAACTAAACCCTTTATTTCGCTCACTGAGGTAGACTGTTTTAGTTCCACGTGCCATGTTTAATGGATGTCAGTTATCAGTTATCTCCTGTTAATTTCCTTCTCCAAGTTCTCCACCGCCTTAACCGGGTATTGAACTCACACTCTTTGGGTCCTGTCACTGGATCTAACCAATGGCTTTATCCACTGTGCCAAATGTCCTCATTTCAGAAATATAGACAGATACTGAAGGCTACTCTAGTTGGCCATTCGGTGATGATCAAACTCCTTATACTAGCCAACCATCTTTGAGACTAATTGTTTAACCCCTGTTTCTATAGGAAATGTCCATATTTGTGATTGTGGGGCAAGTGGGTGGGTATAAAGGTCAGCCTTGTATTTGTACCAATAGGAAACAAACTGAAAATGATGAGTTTTTATTTTCTATCTTGCTGTCATTTCACGAACAGAAAAGAATGTCTCTCTCTTTCCTACCAAGGCTTGAGAGCTCAGTTTGCCTTACTATTTCCAATAGATGAGAAGGAAGAATGGATGGATCCATGTTTCTCTCAAGGACGCTCATGCAAACATGAATATAACAGCTTTGGTTGGAATTTGAAATCTGCCTTTTATTTCGTTTTTCAGGCTGATAAACATTCTGCCATCTGTGTATCCCAAATGCTACATAAATCTTATTTTCCAAGACGATGATCTTTTAGATCTGTGTGCATGCTGGTTCCACTTTCCAAACTGATAACCATTACAGAGAGTTCAAATTCTGATCATGTTTTTGTTAATTTCAACCTAATACCTTTGGAAAATACATGAGTCCATCTTCCTCCAGCAAATGGAACTCCTTGGCTGGCAGCCACTCTAGGAGAAGGAACATTTTCTTAAATAATAGGATCACTTCAGCTCTCTAGTTGTCATAGAAAAAGCTGCCTAAAGAGGGACAGGCTCCATCAGGTACACGTAAAGTTGTACATAGGGTGTCCTCATGGTTTAAATAGAACTCCTGATTGGGAATTATCTTTCCAGATGTTATGGTTGTCTGCATTAAGTTCTAAGTTGTCATCCATCTGATAATCTATACATAGAATTTTTATTTCATTAATTCCTTGTCAAATCTCATGATAGTAAACACTTGGCGGGTCATTATAAGTTTATAAGGAAATTATTTATTTCATTAAGTAATGAACATTTCAAAAGAAATCCATTTTGTAAATTGCTTGATTTACTTCTGTGCCTTTGACTATTAGACATTTGTTCTTCTTCTGCCTCTCTCTCTCTCTCGTTTTTTTTCCTTTCTCCATCTGTAACAAAAATAAGTTCTCCTGATTTTACATAATTTTTTAGCCTATGATACTTGCTCTGTGATTTCTACTACATTGTGAAAACATGTTTCCCAGAAAAAAGCCATGTAGCAGAGAAATTTCAAATTCCTAAATAGCGCTATGGTTGATACAAACCCTGACTATTGTAGACATCCTGACCAACATTAATGTTAATAATAAGGGAAAAAAACAATGGTAGCCTGATTGGGCAGCTGAGATATTAACGAGACGTTTGCACAATTGATCACCCAATGCTCTTCAACTATCGTGACATCTATGTGGAGTCATGGTATCTGGTTATAGTTTATACTCAATTTTCACTAATGCCTTTTGGAAATAATAATTTTTCTTTTATGGTTATCATTTCTCCATCCATTTTGGATATACTTATTAATTCTTTTCTTATACTACTTTTTCTGTCAACGTGCACTGTGACTTTCAAATTTGCTTTTCAGTCTTTCTTCATATGTCCTCAAAGATTCAGTCTCTTTATGATTAGTTATCAACAATTTCTTTATCCCTATTCTCTTTAGAACTTCCTCATTTGTTGCACGCTGTATCCATGGCATTGTTAACATTCCTCAATAGACCACATTTTGGTTGCCTTAAGCTAAAAAATTGTTCACTTATCAATCCCATATAATGGTTAGTTAATTTTTTCTGAGTGTACATGTCTACTTAGGCAGTTAGCCAATCCCTGTTGTAGACATCTCCCCAGGAACATTAGTGTTTGTTCAACACCCACAGAGCATACTTATAGCTTTTCCTGCAACTATACTCAGCAGTCTTTAATTACAGTTTCTGAGAGAGAGTTCATAATTTAGTGTCATCAACTGTTTAAACAACACCAGTAAACTCAAATCCTTGGTCACGATGACTTGTGACTTCATGCTAGCACAGATATTGATATGGATTTCCAGCTCTTTTCAAAGTTCCTGCATACTGTGATTGCCTACTCAGTTCGATAATATCAAGAAGTCACATTTCTACTGCAATTCAAATCCGGTTGTCATGGCCAGAAAGCAAATATTCTAACCCTTTGGCCATACACCCATATAGAAGGGAAAATATTGCATAGATGTCCATTATACTTCTCTTCATTTTTTTATTATTATTTTTTGTAAAATGTATTTTTCACATTTTTTGTTGTCTATTGTTACACTACCCATGTAATCGAATTTTCACATTTGTTTGAGATTCCCAATGTGTAACTAACTTCTCTCTTTTACCAGCAACCATTAGTTGCTAACTATTTACACTGTTCGGACTGTTGTCCTCATCTTTATTCTTATATTCATGATCTTTCAGTCATTGTATGCTCTGGCCTTCTTCAAGTGATAAAAAAGAAAGAGAAATCTCCTAAGCCAGACATGCATAGACATGAATACAATATGGGAACCAGTAATACAGAAAACTAAAGCTTTGGTTGTCTTTGCCTTTTGTGTTCTTTCTTCAGATATTATAATCATGTGACCTTCCATATATTTATGTATTCTTGATTTCTTTCCCCTATTTCTACGGCAGAGTTCTTTTATTTATTCATTCCACCATTGCCTTATCTTTTCTTTGATCTATAACATTTTCTTCTTGAGATTTTATGCATCTTTTGGTAAGGAGCATTTGTTCTCTTCTGATATTGCTTTGATTTATTTCTTTGTCTTTTCTCTGCCATTCCTCTTTTCTCTGCCTGCATTCCTCTCTGATGGTTTTCTTTAACCTTGTATATTCCCTGTACCATTTCTTGGCATTATCTGCTATCTACTCTTCCTTAAATTGATCATTATTTCACTTATCATCTGCTTCTTTAATTTCTCATTCCATGGAATCCACTTGTCGTCATTTCTGTTTCCGTTAAGATGTTTCGTTTTGAAATCCTCACATGTTCCACTGCATCTGTTTGTTTGAAAAATGAACTTGTGGAATTTTGCAGCTGAAACATTTCTCTGGATTTCTTTCATTTTTCAACTTTGAGTTTTTATGTAACTTGAAGGTGTTGACTTTTGCACTCAACACTTGCGTTTTAAAGTAAAAAAAAAATGTTTCTGAGTTGTCAGTGTTTTTTTCTTTTTTTGTTTCTTCTTGAGTTTTCCTATATTCATAATTGTCTTGGATGTTCTTCAAAGTAGATTATTACTCAACCCCATTTTCCTCAGGCTTGGATTATGTAATGAACATTGTCTTTACCTGTAATGTAATTGATCCTGACCTGGCATCTCAACTTTAGTCACTTTCTCACCAACATGGTATGGCTTCCCTCTGTTTTTCTACAAATACTTTTGATCACTTTTTTCTCTGGACTACATGTGTTAAATAATAGTCTAGCAGACTATTATTTTTTAAAGAATTGTATTTCCTCTGACTTCCTCATTTTGACCTTTTGAGGTCAAATCCAAGAAAACAAAAGAAGTTGTTTTGATTGGCTGAGCTGAACATGGGAATGTTAGATAGTGTTTTGGGAAAGTTCATACACAATAGACATGGTTATTTTGTGTCTCGGGGAACTTGCTCCCCAGTGGGAAGGGGATAGAGCGACCCCACTGGCTAATTAAAAATTTACATGTTGATGTGTTTAATAACATAAATAAGTTTAACATTCCTTTTTGTTGAAGTTCTCATTGTTACCTCTGGATTCCAAAAACAACTATTGATCACCCAGAAAAGAGAAGATGCAACGTTATGAGTGAATCAAGCCCATTAACCAAAAGACCTCCCCCAAACAAAGGGGAGTATACAACACATGAATTTAAACATGCTACTAGATTGGCATCCAGTCCCACCCATTTGCGGTTGAAATAGCTAACTGGCACTTCTACTCCAAGAGTTTCTTTTTTTTGCACTTCCTGCCTGTGTAACTCCCTTCCATTTACTTGCTTCCCTGATAACTACAAGGTTCAATAATTTAAATGCAATGTCAATTGCCATCTTCTGTCTTCTTGAATCCCATTCATCTTTTGTCCTTTCCGCAATCCTCCCTATACTCAGTCTTCTCTTTCACTTTCACTCCCTGTAACCCCTTGCATATTAGTGGCATTTCCAACTTGCTTGGGGTGAAATGTTTGAATGAATTTTTTTTTTTTCTACTTATCTCTTCCTACTTTTGCATTTAGGTCAGCCATGATGATATTCCTTGTGCACTTTCTCTGGTTTTTGTTTCATTTTAATCTGACTTTCACTCTTCTCCTGGCTAAATCATTCAGTATTCATTATTTGTAAAATCCTCATTCAGTTTCCCTGTGGATGGCAAAGTCCATGGATATGTGTGAGCCATATATTTTAAGCATGTCCAAACATTTTTGCCAGAACTTCAACACTCTATTTTAAAAACATAATTAAAGTTTTATCACTTTGTTATGCAACATATTGCCATCAGTTCAGACATGTTTACTGTTTTGTGTCTTCCATCCACAAATTTAGTGGGAGTGGAGATGTTCAATCAATAAAATAGTTGAGTTGTCTAATAACTCCAACTTTGATAGCCTTGAAGACATTTATTAATTTTTTATATTTTCAAAATGCTATTTTATTTTAAAAAAATTATATCTCTCTCGTTTGCAGTTTCATTCCATTGAAGTTTTTTTTTTTTTTCAAAATAGTCTTAATTTAATGAAACGTTTTCAATGTAAAGGTTTTGCTGATTGGTCCAAAATCATTCGTAAGTGAAATTGTAGTTGATGAATGGTGAGGTTCGACTATGTTAGTTTGACAAAAATACCACAAAACCTTTATGGCCATTTCAGTTATCTGACAAATTTGTTAAATAGTTACAAACAAAAAAACAGTGATACTTCTGTTACATTACAGCTCAGAGCAGGCACCAGGGTGCATTTGCAGGGTGCAGTTTCTTTCAATCAAATGTTTGTGGCTTAAAAATTACCCTTTGGCCAGAGTTACCCACAAGTAAAGAAGAAAACAATTTCTAGTGAAGGGGAATGTGCGCAATTCTTTCTGCATGGCCTGTTTCATTCCTTCTGTTTTCCTTTGCATGGGATGGTCAGTTTTATAGATGACAGTTTTCTATGTCCTGCCATCTTTGTCTAAAAAAACGTAATTAATCTTTCTTCTGTTACTTTCTCTCAGCCTCTTGCTCTTGTACTTTGAAGTTAACTCCAATTATTGGTAGCAATCGGTTGAAAGTAAATGTTTTGTATTGAGTTATTCGACAGTTCTTGCAGTTTTTAAATTCAACAAGACGTTCACTTGACTCATATTGTTACATCTTATAGGGTCTGAATATTTTTAGGAAGGTTTGGGGTAGGGGTCATCAATATGATTAGAATTTTTACTGCTTCAGTTGGAGATTTTTCATCAACTTTTTTTTTTTTAAATTTTTAAATTTTTTTTTTTTTTGTTTTTGTAGAATTATTATACACTGAATTAGAATCTTACCAATAGCAGCAGATTCCTGAAAAAGGTTGGAAAGTCCACTGACCAAAGCATAACTATAACAAGAAAGATGAAGATACTCGTCCAACTAATTCAGTTTGTAATAATTTCTACCATATTATTGAGATCTTTGTCATTTGTGAGTTTGCAGATGTTGGTTTCAGTGCAATACCAGAAGATCTCAATGAGGATGAGGTCCAATGACTGCAATACATCAACCCCCCACCCCCAGTACACGATGAGACTTCCCCCTCCACATGTGTTTAATTGTTGCTATTTGATGAAATGAACATGTGCACACCGGACTTTCAATTGTTTTACCTGACTTTTTTTGTTGTGGTCAATAAACCTATTTTAGAATTATTTTTGACTTAATAATATATCAACAACACTTATTACCACTGAAAGTCAGTTATTAAAAATAAATGACATATGACACCTTCTCTGAGCCCAATACCCATAGGTGCTAACAGCAACCTGGATAATTGTTCTACAGTACACGATCACACTTAGTTGTTGAAATTTTTCTTTTTTTTTTTTACAGACATTGTATCTGCATGTTTAAGCATATCTGTATAGCTTCAGATGGCTCACTGGTTTTGAAATTTTGAGTTTGCCTTCTCCTAGACTGGTTGCCAATTCTGGCTAAAGAGTCTAGTCTGACTTATAATTTAACTTGGTGGGGTGTCAATGGAGTCATACTTTTTCCAAGAGTATTGTGTGAAATTGAATGCAGTAATCTCAATCCAAACATTCTGATCCTTTCAACATTACACTACTTGCTCATCTAAACACAAGAAAAACTTTTTTGGTTGTCCAGATTTGATTTTAGCTAAATAGCCATTATGTGTGTGTTGGATCTTTATTGAATTGTAAGCATCTTTTTTTAAAACCTCCATCTTCAAAATCTCTTGCTCAGTCTGTATACTTAAGTAAATGGAATTAAAAGATCCTTCACTCTAGGGCCTGAAGACTATCTTTTATGAATTTAAGCACAGTACTAGATTGGTAGTTAGGTCTTCTCCATTCACAGTTGAATTGCCTCGGATGTAACCATAAGTTCTATGCTAAGTTTTTTTTCTTGCACTTCTCACTTGTGGAACTCTCTTCCAGCTCAATGCTTTCCAGCCAACTTTGATCTTCAAAAATTTAAATCCACTATCATTTGTTATCTATTGTCTTCTTGATTACTTTTCTATTGTTCTTGCTCCTTAATTGTTGTAAAGTAAGTCTCGGCATACTTCTTTCTCTTCCATACTACTGTGACAGTGGTCTACTCCTACTTATAAATATAGCAAGTAACCACATTAGAATAGAATTTGAGGAGTAGTTGATTTACTAAAGTTTTTTTCTATGAAGTAGTATTTAATAAGCGTCTTCCTTTTTGTTTTCCCTTCAATAATCTCTTTAACTATGACCTTCTTAATTCCTGGCTATTTTGAACAAAGATGACATTAATAAAGTTTCTCTTTTTTCTTTTTCTTTCATATTCAGTAACTTCTTGTGTCTTGGCTTTACTGCCTTTCATGATGTGATATGATTTAAAAAAAAAAAAAAAAAAGAGTGAAAAGTACAGAAAGTAACTTTAATCAAGTTGCCCTGTTTTCCATCAAAATTCAGCCTGTAAATCTTTTTTTTTTTTTTTTTTACTCTGGTGAATTGAATCACATAATACTATCAACTGATTTCAAAGTCCTCCTTTATTTTCTAGACAAATGGTCATGAAAATAATACAGATTTTGATTTTTAAATACAATTGAGGGTTATTCATCTTTATTTTCAGCTTAAGAAATTTACAAAGAATTGACTTTTAATAGAGCTTTCATCTTTCTATCAACTAAGATGATGATATCTCTCTTGGTACTCTTATTTTCAAATGTTTGAACAATTTTTTTCTGAATACTTTTTATGTAAATTGTTAATAACTGAGAAGAATTTCTGTTTTAAATAACAACAAAGATGAGGACAATAGGCCAAATGTAAATAATAAATTCTTTGTCAAAGAACTAGGTCATTTTTTGTATGTTTATTTATAGAAGTTGATAACCTGGAACAAAACTCGATATTTACAGTTGTGAGGTACGCAGAGTAAATTGCTAATTAGCCATTGTTTGTTTGAGACTTTTTTAAAAAAACCCTTAACAATGAACCAATTTGTGTTGCTAAAACAGACTTTCATGCCCAAAAGTGCTCTATACTCATCATAAGCAAACTGTAACCAGTTTGGCTTTAATGGTACACCTCATTTCATGAGGAAAATAAAATTTATTAAAAATTTTGTTTTTCTTTCATTTTCACTTGTTCACTCACACACTCTCATACCTATATACATAAACTCTCATACCTTATATACATAAACAATAATTAAGTATGTTTCTTGATTTTTGTAACCTTTCTTTGATAATAATTTTTTCATAATTTTAAACTATTGGCAGTTTTCACTAAGGAAGATCATAAGTGTAAACATCTGTTACTTTAGAAGCAGGAACATTCATAATTTTTTTCTCTGGAGAAATATATTTTGATTTAAAAAAAAAAAAAATTAAAATAAAAGTAAATAAATTAGAAACAAATAACTGGTGTGTGTTAATAAGACTTCAATTTTTTAATTACAAAAAAAAAAAGAATATTTTCTCCAAAGAAAAAAAGTAAATAAATAAATTTTCCAAGGTAGATATCTTATACATTTGATCTTTTATAGTTGGAATGACTGAAGTCCTTTCAACAAAGAAGCTGGAATATTTTAGTAGTGCCTTATGATGAGCCATATCTCATGTATCCTACTAGTCAGAAAAGGTTGCCCATGCCTGATCTACACACACACACTCTCTGGCTAGAGGTTCAAGAATCAAAATGAAAATAATTCAGTTCATGTCTCATTAATGAGGTTTCTTAATGAGAAATTAAGTCTGATTTGAAAATCAATGGAGAAAGGTTTTTCTCATTTGAGTCCATCAGTCACATATACAAGTCTACCTTTTATCCATGCATTGAATACTGTTCTGATCTGGTGCCCTCGCTGTTCATCACAAGTCTTCAACAAAATTCAAAGACTGATATGCAATGTGATAGGTCCTGACCTGCCATTTTGACTGCAGTCACTTTCTCAGACATGATGTGGCTTCCCTCTGTCTTTTCTACAAATATTTTCATGGCAACTCTTCTGACAAACTATTTTTACTGGTGCCCTGACTGCATGAATTTAAGCCTGCTACTAGGTTGGCATCTCAGTCCCACTCTTTTACTGTCAAAACAGTTGAATATAACCGCCTCTTCTACTCCAACAGCTTCTTTCACACTTCCTGACAGTGGAATTCCCTTCCTCTTAATTGCTTCCATGATAACTATAATTTTCAAAAATTTAAATGTAATGTCAATCGACATCTTCTGATTCCTTGATCTTGATTATCATTCTTCTTTTTATCCTTTCCTCAATCCTCCCCCTCTCTTCTCTTACTCTCTGTAATCCCATGCGTGCTAGTGGCACTCCCGCCTTGCTTGGGGTGAAATGCTTAAAAAAAAAAAAAATTCTGTGTAGTGTCACCATTGCTCTTTTATTATTGCACTAGTTTTGAAAGTAGGACTGATGGGATTCTTTAGCTATGGGTAGCACCAGTCTGGTTATTAATAGACAATGCAGTGAATTCAGATTTATATTTAAAGAAAAACTAAAATTTAAACCTTTAAGATGGCTGTAAAAATTCTTAACTTTAGCCTCATAATGAAATCCTACTTTTAAGGGCCTTGTGGCAATTCAGAGATAGAATTATGGCTTTCTAAGCTAACTTTACTCAACCCATCAGGTTATAAAATAAACCAATATCTGCACAGAGTAACTATAGAGTACAGAATATCCTACAACATTTAATTTTCTAAAAGAAACTAAAAAATCTATATTTCATAGACATCAAATAGGTTTGTTGGTTAGTCTCATGATTAAGAAAATAATTGGATTGCATTCTGAACTTGACCTTCCTGAATGCAAGGAAAGACGGATTCATTCCTTTCTCCAAGGATATAGTGTCAAGAAAATTTCAACCAAATTTAAGCCCAATTCAAAGCCCAGACCTTCAAATCTAGAATCTACTATGCCACCTACACAGAATTGACTCTACCTTGGTGGTGCTTGTGTCGTGGATGGAGTGAACATTAGTGTAAAAAAAAAAAATAAAGAAAGTTGGCAAAGTGATTCATTTCCTTTTCATTTATCAAGATGACAAAGGAAGGGATATGAAGTGTGATATTGGCTTTAGATAGATTTTTAACTAATGGTAAAAAAAGAATATTGAATGAAAAAAATATATATATATATAATAATATAATATTTAGCCCACAGAGACACTAGTGTTGAAACATAATTGCCTGTAGTGATTTTTAACAGGTTTTTGTCTTAACCACTTTTGAGAACTTTTTAAATGTTACGGACAGTGGAGTTATACTTCATTTGTTCTCATCTTACGCAATATTTGAAAAGATTTTGTGTCCAACATTATTTCTTATTACTATATAAGCATTATTTTTAGTGGTTACTTGCTATCCTTGTTTTTTTTATTTTGTTAAACAGCCTAAATTGAAAAGCCCTACTAAAGAAAGATTTTGCTTCTGGCAGGAATTGAACCTGAATCCTGTTTTTTTTTTTTTTTTTCTTTAGTAGAACTTCTCAATCTAGGACAGTTATTAGTTTCATTGTTTAATAAAATAAAATAAAAAACTTAGGAATAGCAACTCAAACATTTGTGCCCACTAAAAATAACATATATATATATATATATATATATATATCACTTAAGCATGAAGCACTGTTGCCACTTGATGTTGACCTCAATGTCTAGGCAGTTCTCATTAGGGATATGTAGAGATCCCATAACTCCTGTAATTAAATCTGACAAAACTTCAATCCCATAAAATCAGTGCTTGGAAGTTTCTGTTTTTGCTTCACAGACATAAAGAACTTTTAATAGATTCCCAAAATTAATGTCCATAATTATCATAATTGTCTACTCTTAAAATATGGGGGAGGAGGAGGGCTTAATTTCTAGAATCACTTATTAATCTATAACTCCTAAATTGATTTTGTCAGCAAGAAAAGTGACTGTGACCATTGAATTTTCTATCTTCCTGGTTTGATGTTTGTCATGAAATTTGAAAAATCAATGGATGGGTTTTAAATGATCTTTTGAAAAGTTGATAAACATAACAATTACTTGAAAATAAGATGCTGAAAGGATCATGAGTGAGTTAAAATCATTCACTTTTTCTCTCACTCACACAAGGTGATGCTTTGCCTGGGCTTGTTTACAAAACTACTTAATATTGTTCACTTTTTATTTTTAAGCGTTCTGAAATCAATCTTCCAGAAGAAATAAGATTTTAAAAAATAGATTGGACATTAGTCTGTAAATAGTCTTTTTTTTTTTTATCTTTTTTTTTTTTAAAAGTTAAGACTAAAATAATCATCTTGTTATAAATATATATCACCCACAAGAGCAACTGATGACATAATCTTTACAGTGTGCGTGGATGGACACACACACAGTCTTAGTCATCAAATCCTGAATAGTTGATCATTCGCTCTTGGATGACTAAGACAAACAGAACTGACAAAAAAAGTTTAGCATCACATCATTTATGTTTATATGGTGATGGAAGGGTGTGTGTGTCTATATATATATATATATATATATATACACACACACATACACCATAATAATGTATAATACACATTTAAAAAAAAAAAAAATGTATATAATCAAAATCAGGAGTGTATATTATGCACAGCTACAAAAGTCTTTAAAAAATTGCCATAAAATAAAATATCATAAAACTAAATTAAAATAATATTATTCTAGGTTTAAAACCATTTTTGTAATAAAAGTAGGAAGCACTGGTTGTAATGAAATTGGAGACATACAATTTATAGGGTTTGATTACCAAACAAGGGGTGTGTATTATGCATGAGTAGAAGCATTTTCTCACACTTTCAGCACAATTTTAGGTGTGCGTATTATGAATGAATGCATATTATACATGGGGAATAGGGTGTGTGTGTATATGTTTACATGCCTAGTATTGATTCCTTGGAGGGGGAGTTAGTTGAGAGAATTTCTGTCATTGGCATTTTTTCACATTACCTTCTCTCTCTCTCTCTCTCTCTCTCTCATTACCTTCTCTCTCTCTCTCTCTCATTATCACCCCACTCCTTTAACAACTGATTATCCTTTATTCACTTCCCTCACCCTCCTTCTCTCTGCCTCCTTGTTTCATTTCGTTTCCCCACCGCAGACCCCTAATTAAAATTAATAAACAAATGCCAACATAGAAAAAAAGAAAGAAAGAAAAAAAAGGTAAGTAAATGCTCCACTTACCATTTTTCTGGCACTGACATCATTATGGTAGACGTTGAGTAACAACCAGTTCCTCATTTGCGTTTTCAAATGTTCTATTAGTATTCTTCACAGATTTTCTTAGAGTTTCAAAAGAAAACTTGGTGCAGAGATAGAAATCAGATTATTTACTAATGTGCTCCCTCCACCCCCTTTGTGGTGGGGAGAAATGAAGTGACCCAATAAATCCTCCACCCACCATTTATTTTACTATCCAGCCTTTTATTTTTTTTTTTTTCCTCGAAATTTTCTTGTAGGTAAACATAAAATGTCCATGTGCTTGAAGCTATGAGAAATGTACCGATTGAGAAATCGACTTGTCTGTTAGCCAACCAAGTTGGTCTGATTACAGAAAAAGTGTGGAGGCGGGGCACGGCAGAGCAGGGCGTGTGTGACGGAGGAGGGGGAGGAGTTCCATTTGTTTCTCTCTTCTGCCCTAACCCCCCCCCACTACCTCATATTTATTATCAATTAAATTTTACTTGACAGATAAAAAAAAAAAAAAAAAAACACAATTCCACGTTTATTTCTCGTTTAAACTGTTTTGTTTCTTTTCTCCTTTCTTTCGTTTTATACTTCTTTTTTTTCTTTTCCCTTAAGCTTTTCTTTATTTTTTCACCGCCAAAGTCTTTATTTATTTTTTTTTTTTTTCATTTAATTGAATAATTGGCTTTTCTTAGAACTCAGTTATGGGTTATTCCTATCGAGTACTTTTTTTTTTTTTTTAAAGTTCTTAACTAATCGATATGATGAGTTATTTGCTCAAATACAAAAGAAAAGAGAAAAGAAAAAAAAAAAACTTCGTTCATATCACGCTTGCAACACCTTAGCAAATATTGATCTGTTTCTTCTTCACACTTTCATATTTTGCCAACTGTCCACCAAAATCTTTATTTTTCCAAGTGTACAATCTGCTCTCTTCGTTTCATTTGTTAGGAAAGGAGTTTTCCGAATTAGTTACCTAGCTCTATTTTTCTTTGTTTTTATATATATTTTTTTTACCTTATTAATTGTGTCTGCCTTACAATATCTTCAAGTGTACATTCTATCAAATTTATTTTAGCACATGGATAGTTCTAAAACTTTTAACTGATTAAAAACTGAATGTGATAATTTAGAAAGAAACGTTACTTAAATTTCACTGTGTTTATTTGGGACATTTTGTCGCCCCTACCGATCCTATCTCTTCTTCTTTATCTCCCTATCATGCAATCGTTGTCATTTCCGGGCTTTGATTCTGATTTTAACGGTTGGTGCTATCAACCTTTTTCTCCTCTCTGAGATTTTTTTTATAGGAAAAAAAACGACCAAAATGTTTGTACTCGAACATTTACAGAAATGACAGCTCTACTTAAATTAGAGCTCATTAATGCAAAATTTAAATATTATTGCGAAAACAATATTTTCTTTGCATTCTAAAGGAGTTAAAGATACGTTGGAAAAAAAATCTAGCTAACTAACAAGTTTACTTTTTTTTTTTTCTTTTTTTATCTAAAAAACTTATTTTTTTTTAAATATCAAGATTCAAGATTGTCTTTTTTAATATAAAAAAAAACAACAAATCGTAAAAAGAAAATGTTTTCGATAAAATTGGGAATTACATTAATCCAGATCTTTAGTCTTTAAGCAGTTTTTTCTTTTCGTTTTTCTTTTACCTTAAGAAAAGGTGATGATTGTCATCATTCTGTTGAAAAGAGGGAAACACCAACATCTGATGATTTTCAAAGTAGTTTTCCGCTTTCATTAATAAAATTCCTCCCGGTTTGCGTGGGCGGAGGATTTATATTTTTATCGATTATTGATAATAAACTTGCAGTATTCATAATTTATCCATCCAGTTAAAACCATTTTTAAAGCATTCTGAATATGAAACCAAATTTTTTAAAAAAATGTCCATAATTTTTTTTTTTTTTTTTTTTTTTTTTAATCTTCCCTTTTTACGTCTGAGTGTCATTTTGACGAATGTTGTGCCTGGGAGTTCAAATTTGAGAATGTACTCTAAAATGAACTAATAAAAAAAAACTCAATAACTTTTCTTTTTTTTCTTTCTTTTTTTTTTAATTTAAATCTCTTATTCTTAACTATTATTAGTTCTTTTTTTCTAACATTATTATCATCATCATCATCATGGTTTGTCGCACAAGTAAATGTTAGAACAACTGCTACAGTCTTCTTCGCTGTCAGCGTTATTACAAACGTCGGCACCGCCGCTACCTTTATATAATAATAATAATAATAATAATAAGTGTAGTGGTTGTGAGAAGGCAAGTGATTTCTCTATCTCTCTCTTCGGGCCACCTTCCTTGCTTTTTCTCTTCACTTTTCCTGCAGGTGACACTCACAAGCAGAAACAATTTCTCTAAAAGAAAGCTGGCAAAGAAAATGACACTGAAAAATCCAGCTTCTCGCTGCTTTGTCGTCTCTTCGTCATCTTGTAAGTGTGTGCGGTTTTGCCGGAGCAGACCCCGCACGTATTCGCCGTTGTTGCGTACCTACGTCCAGTCAGAATAGAGAAAGAAGAGAGCATGTATGCGGAGATTTTCGCCATCCAAAACCCCCATTACTATTATTACTACTGTCACAGGTCGACAAGAAGACCCAGGAGAAAAACATTATGAAGCCTGAAATGCAAAACAACCGGGGTTTTTTCGACTGCTACGCTTATTATTTCAGTCGTCGTTGTATTATTACCACGTAGCAGAACCTTTTTACACACTTCTTACCTATTTCTGATTAATATTCATTCTCTCTGACTTTGTTAAGAAGAAAAAAAAACTCTTACAATTGCTCCTTTGTAACTACACATGAACAAGCAAACATAATTATCATTGCTTCTCCTAATGGGTTTGGCATTTTGAAATACTATTGTTGTCCATTATTAATTAACTCTTTGATGTGCGTGTGTGTATTGAACTGAACAAAGTGCTTGACGTTAACGAAAAGGTGAAAAAAAAAGAAGTCTTCTTTTACATCCAAAAAGAAACAAAACCAGTTCTTTTTTATTACAATGCGCACACACCCAAAGATACAATATTTTCTGTCGTATAACTAGTTAAGTAGTGGGGATAATTTTTGGCTAAAACTAAAAGGAGGGGGAGAAATACTGATCTCTATCTTATTATGCGCCCTTGTTATTGAACTTAGATCTGCCTACCTACCAGCAACACTAGTAGTACTGTTAATAATAGTGTTACGACTATTTTTACGCTATTACACGGTATATGCCAATATGCAATATATTAATTTTTGAAGCACAGTGTTTCTTTTTTTGTGTATGTGCAGAAAGAGTTTTCTCTTAAGACAACAACGACGACGTAAAGAAGACAAGACATTTTAAATTTTAAAACCGTCTTTAAAAATAACGGTATTTGAGTTATAATAAAAAAAAAAATGCTGGGGAAAAAAGTCTTGTTTCGGGGAATATGATTGCATTTAAAAATGAGATAGCAACTGGAAGTGGACAGCATCGACGAGGAGGATAATTTGACGAAATCGCAAATCATTTGAAACATTTCAGCGAGTGACCGATGGAAAAAAAAATACCAAACTAAGAAATGAAATAATTTTAATTTATTAATCAAAATTCTATATTCAAACCCGTTTCGTTGTTATTGTTGCTTCCTTCTCTTATTGCAATTATTTTTATTTTAAATTGTCATTCTTTCATCGTTACATTTTTTTTTAAAACCTCTATTTGTCCACGTTTTTGCGAGGGTAGAAAAAAGTGTGACTTAACAAATGTAAATCTGCAAAGAATATACGACGTCTTTCTCTTCTTCAACCTTTTGTTTTATTTATTTATTTCAAATCTTCGTTGCTAGTGGGGTTGTGTTTTAGTGGGTTTGCCAGAAAATATTCCCCTTCTTACCCACACCGTTGAACGACTACTTGATTGTCTGGGGGAGAAACGGCACTTGCCAAGAATACTTTTACTCCGAGAGAGAGAGGAGGGGAGAGAGAGAAAAAGATAAAATTTTGACTGGACTACCTGGTTTCTATTGGAAGGAACTCCCAATCCTCACTCACTCACTCTGACAGTTGCTTGTGTCCTGTATTGCCTCGCGTTTCTCTATTGCTAGATTTATTTACCTGAAGGTGAAGTGTGTGATTTAGAGTTGGAGAAAGAAACTGATAACCTGGCATCTCCTTTCTGTCATCCTAACTCCCCTCATCGCCACCTGTAAGATTTTAATTAATATCTTGCTTGTAAGTGACACCTAGAGTCTTCTTCATTAGTTGAAGTCACTGTTACTACTACTACTACTGCTGACGCCACCGACTTCTAGGATGGAGCTGGTAGCAAAATAGACTGGCCAAAGTGTAGGAAAATGATATAATCAAAACAAAGAACATCCTCCTCCTCCTCCTTCACTCCGAAAGGGGAGAAAATAATAATAATAATAATAATAAGTAGACTCTGCCCACAACACGTCTGTCATGCTAACCCGGGTCTTTCAGAATACTTCACTTGACCAACCAACAGGTTGATTCTTCCTGCTGATTCGACAGCATTCGTCCCTAACAACAACATTATGAGAAAAAGAAAATACCTTTCTTCTGTAGATAAAGAAGAAAAAGAAATCACAAAAATAAAACATCTTCACCTTTCTCAAGGCTGCACATACCTCTAAGTCGTTCTTCTTACCCTCGTCCAATTCTCTCCTCCCTTATCGTGTCCTTCCACAACATATGTACGCAGGTAGTTACCCACTTGTCGACTGTCTATTCAATTTGTAAAGTGTCTCCTGTCTCACCTGTCTTTAACGTCTCTCTCATTTCTGGCATCTGTAGGGCAGCTTTTCATTTGCAGACTCATCTTTTCTCCCCCTGCCAGTTCCTTTAGGTGTTGGTTTCTCTCCCAGACACCCGCCCCATAGCAAAGTTTAACGCCAACTAACGTCAGCCTCCTCCGTCACTGTCTACTTGATTGGTGCGTCGAACTCTGGTGTTTGAAGAAAGTTCCAAGTGGCTGGCGTGCCTGCCGACACTTCGACTGGCCTGCCAACATTCTGCTTACAGCTTTTTAAACAAGGGAACCCACACAAGACAGTAACAAACAAACAAACAAACAACACCTTCCTCTTTAACTGGAATTATTTACAAGTTCTTTAAAGGAGGAGTTAATATACAAAAAAAAAAAAAAAATTTTTTTTTTTAAATTTCTGTACTGAAACGGAACCCTTTCTACATATAGTACTTAGCTGTTTCACTACAAACAAATTCTAGCCTGTTCTCTGAAGAAAGGAAACTAATTTAAAGTTTAAACTTGTAACTTTCAGATAAGTGGAATTACCAAACTTGGAATTTACCACTTGAAGTTCATTCCCTCTGATTTTTTTTTTTTTTCCCTTCTTTTTAAAATCTTGTTTCATATTTGCTTTTTCTTCCTCATTTACTTGGAATAATCATTTTAGAAGCTATTCTTCTGAACTCACTTTTAACGTCTTTCTTTAAAAGTTCAAACCGAAATAAGTTGGGTTCCCTGCCCTAATCTCCTCTTAAACAAAAAACAAAAAATGTCTTTTGTCAAAAGGCTAATGTCCAAAAATCACTCCACAGAGGATGTGGAAGACAAATTCGATGTGACTGAAAAAATGCGCAGTATTGAAGAAGGAGAAGAGGGCTTTAAGACCAAAGCTGGTCGAAAACGCCACAGCATCCAGCTGGACCGTCGAATAAGTCTCCAAGTTGCCAATTTGGTTGGAGATGGACGCCGGTCAAGCAATGCCAGTACTGGAACCATGGATTCTCTCTGTAAGTAGTTTCACAAGAAAGTTGCTGTTTAGTTTTTGTTTTGTTTTTTTCTTTGGTATTTTGATTTCTTTTTCAATTTCTTTGTTTTTCTTTGTAATATTTGAATAAATTAAATTTTAAAAAATAAATGTAGTTTCCACATGTTCTACACATGAGCACTTACTTTGAATCAACCTGCAGAAGTTTAGAATCTGGTTCTGTTGTCTTGTGTAATCTAGTTTGTTTTTTTTTTGTTAGTTTGTTTTTCTTCCTCTTGAGTTTTAATGCTGTAATCTGCAATTGTAAAAAATCTTTTACTGAAAGGGATTTTATGTGAGCTCAGATAAAAAAATGTTTTCATGTTTATGGCTATGGGATTCTGTTGATTAAACAGGAGTGTCTATGAGATATTAATTTGTATATGTGGCTTTCTTTTATTAACACATAGAAAACAATTACTGACTGTATTTAGAAATATATGTCTGAATTCATTAAAAACAAACACTAGTTGGTGTTAAAACACACGCACACACATTGTGTCATAGAAAAAATACTAAGCACAAACATTATTTGTATTTAACATGCACACGCATACATTTTAACAAATTCAACATTTCTTCTATGTTCCACATTCCTTCAGGACGTGGGAGATCATGGCTCTCCACCACTTCCTGTCCTTTGTAGCCCTTAGTAATGTTTGTCTTTTTGCTATATCTCCTAATCCTTATCTTGCCAGCCATTTACACAAAATCGTTAGGTAGGTTTATGTACTGCTTTCCTCTCTCCCACTTGCCTTTAATATGTCTTGTGAGTGTCAAATTTTCCAAGTCCTCTTTCCTTATTATGTACCTTAGAAATTTCAACTTTTTCTTTCTGATGTTAAGTACAAGTGTCCTTTTTGTTTCCATTTTCCACTCGGTAAATGTAAGCTTTTCTAAAACATTTACAAAATTTGGAAGGAGACACATTTTTATTATTTTTGAAACTTTTAGAAAAATTGTTTCCTCTAAGATGTTTTCCTTTTGTCACAGCAAATCAGATATATTTAGTTTTATGACAAACTACCTGTCAGATGACTATAGGTTAAAATATTGTTAGGTGCATTCCTTTTCCTTTTTAAGAGACTTTTTCATTTCTTGCTCCTGAGTTTTTTTGAAAGGGAGAGATAACATTATACAACAGGTTTGATTTTTATGCCATTTTTTTTTTCTTCTTAAGTTGGAAATATTAAGTTAGAATATTTTAGATACAAGCCCCAGTTCCTCCTTTAAAAATGCTTGTTGCTATTGGGACAATTTAATCCTTGATAACATTTTTTTTCTCGTTTGTTTTTGTTAAATTTTACTGAACAGTCACAGCCATTTCTCGTTTGCATTACTTGCAAAAAATTTGGTAATTTAGAAATTAATCTGTATTTTATTTTTTATCATTAATTCTCACTTGTAATTTTCCTTGTCCTTTTTCTTCTAAGCAGATTTACCCCCCCCCCCCCTGCCCGATCCTGTGATGTGATAAACCCACATTAAGGCAGACTAACTTTACAAATGTTTTTCATTTGTGTAAATAGAAGGCTTGAAAAAAGTTCTTATTTATGTAAACTGCATTTCTCAAGGTTCAATTGTTGGATATCATCATCATCTTAAAATAAATTGACACGTTCATGTCACTGCTCTTTACAACCTTAAACCATTTTTTAATTTTCAAACTTAAAATGAAGTCAATATTCCTGGCACAAAACTAAAATTAAAGGATTTTTATCTTTTAAGTAAAAAATTTGAAACTGGCATAAGGACTCGTGTACTCGTTCTATTCGTCTATTGACATCTCTAAAGGCCATGCAACCTCAAATTGAATTATCTTGTGTTCTTTTTGTTTGTTTTTTTATTATATTAAAACTTCCTATTGCCACACTCTTACAGATTCTTTTAAACATTCTGTGACTGTTTTTTCCTCCTTTTTTTCCTGCTGGCTAGAAGACAGGATTCTTAGTGTTATAATACTGACAAGAAAGATAGTCCTTGAAATGTCTTCAGTAGCTTTTATTGTGTTTAAAAATTCAAATTTGTGTTGAAAACTAAATTTTAACATTAATATAACATGAATTGACAGTCTCTATCTATCCTATTTCTCACAGTATGATTAAAATCTGCTTGGTGGTTGAGGGAGTTGTCAGTTTCCCCATCAACATCAGGATTTTGAATGCTGATTTTCAGGGCAGGTAAACCTTCTCTATTTGAATGATTGGTGCAGCACAATCTCCCCATGACCTTGTGTTGAATTTAGTAAATATTTATGTGAAAAAAATCAATTTCAGACTTTACCTCTTTTTTTTATATATTTTTTGTATCGGTGACAAGATTTTGAGAAAGATGTGAGGATAACTATTGAATGACAAATGGAAATTTATTTGGAAACGTTCTCTTTATTACAATGATATACTCTGATTTTTGTTTTAATTTTTGAAATAGCTATGTTGATAGGGAAAGAATATCGACAAAATATTATGATGAAAGGCCCTTAAAAGTGACCTTTGATGCCAGGCAAAAATGTGCACACAATCCATAGTCACAAAGTAGGACCATTGTTATTCGAGACTGGGTGTCAGCTGTAGTGCAATAATTAGTAAAGATTGTTTTGCTGATCAGCTGTTTATGTAATCTCCTCCTTTTTCCTCTGGCCTTATGCCAGTTGGTTGTTTTTGTTTAGTGCCATATCAACCTATAATGCTGAAATCTAAATATTTTGTACACAATTTTATTTTATTTTGGTGTGGGGAGGAGATAATAATAGTTTTAGTGATAAAAAGTCTGACTAATAAACCATAGTTGGTAGGGTGGGGTGGAGAATAGGTGGATTCATACCTTTCCAAAGAATATTTGCACATAAGTGAATATAACAAACGCAGCTGGAATTAGAACTCTGCTTTCTGATTAACAATTCCAAGCCATTATCCATTCCACTACCTGTACTTCCGAGCTTACAGCACCTGGAATTCTTAAGCTGTTACCTAACTAGGTACTGACCAGGCTCGATGTTGCTTAACTTCAGTGATCATACAGATTACTGGTGTTTCAATGTGATATGGCCATAAGCTGTCTTGTGCCAGATTAAACCTCATAAACAACTGTGTTATAAAGTCCTTAAATCCACTTGTTTCATATTTATATATATATTGACAAAGCTGAATCAGTTGGAGCCGGAAACACATGTTGAGCCTTTCATGGAAAGCTAATAAAGAAAAAAAATTTTTTTTTTTTCTTTTTGTTTTTTTTTTAATATATCAGAGCGCCCCCGCATACACACACACACACACACTCCCCCCGGAGGTGGGGGCATTGCAGAAGGCTCATTAATTTTAGAATTATTACTGTTATTATTCCCCCTTCCCCTGCTTCATAGGGAGAAACTTCTCTCTTTTCATGTGTGCCTGTCTTTCTGGTGTGTGCTGTTATTTATATTGCATGCAGGTTTCCCCTCTTGTTTAATCCAACAGTCTGACTTCTAGAATGCGATCACCTTCTGTATATCTACATAAAAATATGTAGAATGTTAAGTGGGGGGTGGATGGAATTAGAAAAGGGAATCACTTAGGAATTCCTGTCTTTGGTTATTTTGGTCTTTTTTTTTTTTTTTTTTTTGCTTTGTCTTATTTGCACAACCCCTCCCAATCCCCCCCCCCGGCTGCAATGACTACAACATCAACAACACCACCACCGATGTTGCTTAACATGCTGTCTGCTATTGAATGGAGGTGAAAGCAAATGTTTTCTCAATGATAGTCGAAGGTCAGCCACAAGACGGCACTACCTTCACCTGCTGTCAGCCTCTGTCTGTTAAGAATGGAACACCACCTCACCCCCTACTTGTTAAAATAAGGTGGTTGGGGTTATTAGTTAGGCACCTTTTATTTTTTTTATCCTCTCTTTTTCTTTTTCTTCCTCTTCGTCCTCTTCTCTTTAAGAGGAATCTTTTTTTTTTTTTTTTTTTTACTCTGGGTTAGGCTTTCTTTGTCATTACCAACAATGTCAACCTCTCTCTCTCTCTCTACATATATATATATAGAGAGAGAGAGGGGACGCCGAACTAAAAGAATAACTGAAAGTGTTGGATATGCAAAACTCTTGGACAGTGTTTATCCAGAAAAGAAATCACTTGTATGAACACAAAGAAAATTAAATAAAAAGCTTAATTGTCAGTTATCTTTTAATGAAACTTATGGGGGGTATATATATATATATATATATATATATATATATATATATATATATATATATATAGTGGACACTGTAGTTAACACCTATAGCAGTCTGTTTCATGCTTGAATGGAGTCCTCAGACCATTTTATATTTACTCACGCTTTTTCTTGATATTGAGCACTTTTACCCATAAATATAGCATGCCTTGAAAATTATATTTTTTTTATCTATATCTATCTCTATCTCTCTCTCTCTCTCTCTCTCTCTCTATATATATATATATATATATATATATATATATATATATATATATATATATATATATAATGTGTGAAGAGAGGATGCTGTCCAACTTCCCAAGATCTGAACAAATATCTAATTTTTTAGCGAGTAGGGCTTCTTGGTCAAGTCAAAAAACTTTTCAGCACTCTTGTATATAACATTGTGTGTGTGTGTGTGTGTATATATATATATATATATATATATATATATATATATATAATCTGTCTCTGTCAGCCTCTAACTGTCATTTTATTTGGACATGTTTTTGACATTCCTCTATATTTTCTCGAGTTGGCAGCAGGGGTGTTATCTTTCTTGAACTGTTTATTTGCCAATCACTGGTGTTTCTTTCACCTGCACCCCCCCTCCCCGCAACATGCAAGTATTTTCACGTTGTCTACATTTTCTTTCCTCAGTCTATTATCTTTATCAAATCCCCATCCCAAGTTTCCACCCAAGATAAAATGTCTATTTTTATCTTTTCTTTCTAATGATCACGCAGGAAATTCATAAGTGAAAGAGTTGCATCTCTTTTCGTTTCATGTGTCAATAAAGATTTGCTTTTTCTATTAACAAACTCTACAGATGAGATAAACTTTTATTTCTTTTACAATGATTTTCACCCTGTACAAGGCTCGAGAGCTACTCAAGGCAGAGGGTCACAGAGTAAGAGGCACAGTTTATATGGATATGTGTGGAAGATAACAGTTAATCCTAAATTTGAACAGGTTAAGATTTTAGTGATCAGGAAAATACCCTTTTGGGAGTCGGTTCCACAAAGCAGCGGTTCACAGGAACAAACTACTCGAGTGGAACTTACATCTCAACAATGAAATACAAAGATAATGAAGGTGGTTTGCTACAATGTGTTTGGCATGACGGATCTTAGCCGTTAATGTTACAACTCATAGAACTAAGGAATCTAGTTCACCTGAACACTTTCTATGTAAATAACAATAGAGCAACAAGAAGCTTGTGACATTTCGACTGTCAGAAAGGGGTTGTAGGGTGGAAAATAATTTGTCACCCACAAGGATGTGGAGTATATTTTGGGCTCTATCAAGACTGGAAAGTGAAGACTGGGTAGCTCCTCTCCATATATGGTGAGAGTACTCCCTTTTTGGCCTGATCTGACTCTTATAAAGGTAATATAGCAGGAGGAGTCCGGTTCTTACTGGTGCGGTACAGGTAACTGACCATTTTTCCATCATCTTTAGCAATGGCTCATATTTACAAGTTCCACTTGAGGTCTGTGCTGAGTGTAAGTCTCAATAGGCGGTTAATACATGGTGCCACCCTGAGAGAACATCAGTTCATCGCAATTGGTGAAAGTTCTGCGGCTGATCAAGAATGACAAAAAATCATTATTTTGGTTTTTAAAGTATCACTTTCTTCCTTATCAAACAAATAAGTTTGATTTTTCTACTTAGTGGATTAATTCATTTTGTAAATTTGGTGATATAGTAATTGCAAGTTCAATCCCTGGGCTGGGCAGTGCAGATTTGAATTCAGTAGAAATGGGGCAAGCAGTAATTGAGCAATACTAAATTAGAACAAAGCAAGATATTCTTAGACCTGGTTAGTTTGCACAAGAACAATCTGTTCCCATAGATTAAATAAAGTGTTCAATTTGAAATTTCCTATAATTGTTAAACAGATTGACAAACACCTGAAGAAGGCCAGAGGGAGAGCACAAAAACTGAAACATTGGAATAACAACAACAAAGATGAGGACAATAGTCTGTATGTAAATAATGTAAACTCATCATCCCGGAAATTTAGGCAGAAACTTTAAATCTTGATTTATTCACTGAAAATTGAACGATTTCTTAATAAAGGATGAATGGTAAGAAAAAAAAAAGAAAATTAAAAAATCGACAAATCTCTTGTAATTGTGCCATAAATCTCTTTGCTTGAAGGGGAAAAAAAAACCTTTGTATCATCAATTCTATTTCTTCCTTCCTTCCTTCATGATTGATTGCCACCTATCCTCGACAGCAGTGCATCTAAACTAAATGAAATACGTGTGTGCACACACACACACACACACACACACACACAAAGTACTGTATCGTAAACTAAATAAATATGATTCTAATATTGCATAATGGAAACAAAGTACACTTATACTTAGAATCTGGAAGAGGCAGTTGAAATTTCTGGGTTACATAATGAGGAAAGAAGGGTTAGAAAATTTAGCACTCACAGGATGTTGAAAGCAAGTGACCTCCTTAATGAGCTTGTGTAAGTGGACGGCAGAACAGGAAATAGCTGGGATAGTAAAAAGACAAAAGGTTATTACTTAATAACAAACTTGTCTCTCACCTGAAAGGTTGACATTTTCATAATAAAGAATAAATATTAATGTTTATAAAGAAAACTCAAGAGCTATAATTTTAAAAATAAAATTCAACTTTAATTTTTTTTCTTTTTTTTTTATGTTATTGGGCATATAGTAAAAATGTGTTTTTTTTGTTTTTTTTTCTTTTATCTCGAAGGTTAACTAACTTTCAAGTAATATCAATGGCTACTCTAAACAAAGAAAAGGTGTCAACATTTTTGGGATATTTCATAAGCTGTGGTGTATGTTTATGAAATGGGGCCAACTTGATTAGCAAAGCAAGGTACAACTGTTTTGAAAAGATTTCTCACTGAAAATCTCTTTTCTCAATTTCCTGCTTTTTTTACTTGAAAGTAATTGTTATTTCTATCAATTCTGAAAATAAATATTTAAGCCTGGGAATGTATTTGTGTTGGGTTTTGTGTTCTCTGGGAATTGGGTAACCTTTAAAATAGTACATGCTAGAAACTTGACACACAAAGCATGATATAAAACAAACCAGAGAATATCCACCTGGAACTTGATAAAAAAATTACATATTTCCAGCTTAAAGTATCTTAGGATTATTTCTTTTTTTCTTACTTACTTACTTAACTAACTACCTATCTACCTACCTACCTACCTACATAAATAAATAAATACATATGTATGTATGTATGTATATATATAAATAAATAACTGACGTAAACAGTGTGAACTCTTTTACCATCCTTAGCAGGTCCCACTCTAATTACCACCTAAAAGTGTTGGAGGCCATCTATATTCTTACACTTTGTCCATTTTTATTTTAATTTATTAACCTTAATTTAGCTCTGTTGAGTGAGGTTCAAAACCAGTTAACTAGCCCACTTTTCATTTTTACTTTTTATTATCATCATGAGGAGTAATAATAAAATTAATTTTTGTCTGTTTATGGCAGTTATAAAGTTTTGTACCACTAAACACACACACACACATATATGTGTGTATGTGTTGTATAAAACCTTAGGTTCAGATATTATTATGATTGTTGTAAGGTTTTATACAACACAATATTAGAGTGGGACCTGCTAAGGATGGTAAAAGAGACCACACTAAAACTAACACTCTAATTATCACCTAGTAGTGTTGGAGGCCATCTATATTCTATCATTAAAGCCTTCTCTATGTAAACAGAAGGACTTTGTATTAGGCCTCCAACTAATTATCATCTAATTTTTTTAACCCCCCCCCCAATACACTTTGTCCATTTTTATTTTAATTTATTAACCATAATTTAGCTCTGTTGAGTGAGGTTCAAAACCAGTTAACTAGCCCACTTTTCATTTTTACTTTTTATTATCATGAGGGGTAATAATAAAATTAATTTTTGTCTGTTTATGGCAGTTATAAAGTTTTGTACCACTAAACACACACATATATGTGTGCGTGTGTTGTATAAAACCTTACAACAATCATAATAATATCTGAACCTTTGTTTAACAAGAAAAGTTATCTAGCTATAATAAGATTCCCAGATTAAAAAAAACTTTTGAATGTGAGATCGGAAATTATGACTCTCATTGCAAGAACACTAAAAAGTTCCTCTTGAGTTCATATGAACCATGATGGAAAGAAAGTAAGTACATTTCATTTGCACCACCGATATAATTCCAATACCCTTGCTTTTCTCCTCCTCCCTTTCTATCACACTTCATGTTGTGAATATATATATTCATGAGATTTTTTTTTATTTTTATTTTATTCGACTTTGATTTTTGATGAGTAAATAAAGAGAGAAAATATTTCTCTTGCTCTGTAAGAATTCCTGCCCCAAAGTTATGTGGTTTCTCTTACCTGCTGCTTCTCTATTTAGTGAGACAAGAGGGCAGATAGATGAAGGGAATAAATAAAACTTGACAATATGATGCTCTAGGCACAGGTCAACCGCTCAATCACAGTGACTAATTAATTTAGAACTTAGTTGTAGGGTGAAATTTGTTTTGATAAGAAAAGACTTTCTCAATCTTTTAAGGTTACCAAAAAAAAAAGAAATAGGGTCAAGGAGACTTATACCAACAGAAGGTTAAGCAATATCTTCAATCCAAACCAGAAGATAGGATTTTGGGCAGTTGTGGTGGTGGTTTTGCTGGGGGGTTGGCCTCTTACTTTAAATATTGAACAAACCACATTTAGAGAGTAAACTGGATATTTACTTCTATTTTTTTAAGGATTGAATTATTTTTTATCAATATCAACATGTTCTTCATCAGAAATAAGGAATGCAAAATTGAAATGATAGTTTTTTTGTTTTTTTTATCCTGATAAAGCAGAAGCAGCCAGAAATAAAATTTTGATGACATCTGTAATGTAATTAACACCTTAAACTTTTGGGTGACCAATAAGCAAAAAAAAAAAAAAAATAATAATGATAGCAAGTTTCAGTTGAAATTATTAACAAGTGATTCAAGCTGTTTGGAACTCACTGGTTCTGTTGTCCATTTGACAGACTTGCCTGTAAAATGCCATGACTTATCAGTAAAGGCGATAATGTGACTTCTGGTTATGCCTGTTTTTTTTTTTTGTTTTGTTTTGTTGTTCTCATGATGTACAAAAGATATTTTGAACTGAAAAAAAACAGTTAATACAGTTTGATCAATCGAGATAGGACATTGACAATTCCTTCTGAAATTGTGAATATATGTAAATACAATTTCTCTAAGTTTATTTTTCTATGTTGAAGTATGTTGCAGGAATCTTTTTTTTCTCAGTTGTAAACACTTAATTAAATTAGGTTCTTTCTGTGTAACTACTGAAGCAAAACGTACATTGGTTCAGCTTCATAATTCTCAACTATCCAATAAGATGTAAATTCATTACATTGGCAATGACCTCCCAATAATAGGTTGTTAACAGCTGCTCTATGGATAGTTTCTTAACCTAGTTTGGCACAAGGCCACAAAAGTGGGATAATCAAACCTGTGGGCTAAAATTAATGCTCTTTATCAGGGTTATTGGGAGATGTATCTCCCTAAGCTGTTTCAGTACGTATTCCCCAACTTGGGTAACATAATTGGGAGTCCTGGGCAGTGCTTTGTGACACTCGCTATCTTAACACTTTCTTTTTTACTTACATTTATATACATTACTAATTAAACTAGGCACAACTGACTGTTAAAGCATGAAAATTTCTTGCAGATTTTACCATCATTTTGGAGTCTTTTGTTTGTTTTTTTTCTTTTTTTGTCCAAATCTGTGAATTTGTTTTGCTCAGGCTGTCTCGAAAAAACACTATATAAAAATTCACCTTTTTTTATCCATGATATTGAATGTGTTAAATTATTCAACTTTTTAACAAGGAAAATCTCAAGATGATGTTAAAAATTTATACAAAACATTGTTGATTTATTTAAGATAGCATGATCTATTATGAAATATCTCTAATTTGTAGATACAATGTATTTATTTGCAATTTTTCTAGTTGAATTGTTCACCTCTATTGCATATGATCCATTATTGTACATAATTAAGTTACAATAAAATTTGTATTTTATATGACTATGACCTTATGAAAATTGAGATGTAGTGGGGTGGGGCATATCATAGAGTCGAGGGTGGGGGGTACGAAACCCTTGCACCAGCACTGATCACCAGTGAGAAGACAGAGAGTCCCCACTAAAAGCTTGAATCAAAACAACAGCCTATGTATTGATAACATGCAAATTCCCCATCAATGAAAAAGTTTCAAGATACAGCTGTAAGTCAACAAAGTGATGTACAAAATTAGCTTACAATAAAATTTGTATTTTATATGAATATCATTTTATCAAAATTGAGATGTGATGGTGAGTACATAGCATAGATTTGCAGGCATGGAGCATGACACCCTTGCACCAGCCTTGCTCCTAAGAGCTCTGGAAATGACAAATATCCCAGTATGATATAACTGTATTGGCAGTATAAACCCTTGCTGTCAATATCCATAAGGTTAATATTGATTTGAAAAATCACCACATCAATGTCCTTTGTATTTATTCTCTTCTTAAATTACATGTTTTCTGTATTACTTCAGACATTATTTATAGTGGATACCTGTATCTGTAACTTTTGTCACATACGGTGGCCATTAAGTATAACTCAAGACTTCAATGTTAAGATAAAACAGTATTTAATTACAACTGTCAATAAATACTTAACAAGAACCAAGAATTAAAAGTCAACCAAAGATAACCATTTCAGTGAATACCTTGTTATTAACGTGGCTCGGCTTAATATCCAGTAAATCCTAAATCAAAACCCAAATCATCGACGCACAATAATTCACACTAATTCGACTGGATAGTTCCACTCAGTAGTCACTCCAGTCAGTAGCCTGACACCATTATTTATACACCTAGCAGAAAACATATATTCATAAGTACAGTGTGTCATGCTCAAACCCCCGTGTTGGTTGTTACTCATTTTCTTCCTTATATGACAGAAACAGATGCTGTGTTTTTGTTAAACAGTGTGCAATACATTTACCGGTGTGCACTTGAGAAAACGTAATAAAGTAAACATGCTTTTCTGGCAAGGTTTTCTTTCTTAAGATTTCTAGAGTTGACTGGGCAGAGGCCAGGCCAACAGATGTAATACACACTGTTTTTTATTTTTATTTTTTTTTTAAAAAAGCATTTATTTCAAACATGGGTATCCATTAAAAATAATATTTGAAGTAATAAAAGACGGATTAAAACTAAATTCACTAATTCCTTAGATGTATCTTCTATACTTATATTTATCTGTCAATTATATAATTTCACACTTTATACAAGGTCATTAAAATCTGACCAATTGGAAACAAAATTTATGAAAGCCATAATAATTGGAAATGCAAGCCTACTGCAAAACAGTTATTTAGTTGGATTAGGTTTCTGTGCAAAAAAAGACTGTTAATGTGATCTGCTGCTGATGCAGTTTTTATAGTACAAAAGGGGACACTTTTTTTTTTTTTATTCATTTATTTAATGTTTATTTAAATTTTTCTTCATTGATTAAAATTCTATTTTTTTTCCCTGAGCTCTGAATCCTTCAAACCTGACCGATTCCATTCAGTGCTCATCAAGGTTTTACACACATGCAGAACTGGATTTGAAGAGATCGCTTAGTTATTTGGCAATGAGTTTTTGTAACCGGTTCAGTTTGAGGTTGAGGGAGAAAAAAAAGTTTTATTTTCATTATGCAAATTGTTGAATGAAACTCAATTTTCTGGTAGCAGTTGAATAGGATCCAAATTTTAACTTAGGCCCCAACTTCTTAAGTTGCTTCATGAATGACCCAATCTAATTGATTCAACTTTTGAATTGATTCTTTTGTGGAATTTTGGTGAAGATCACCTTTTGCTCTCAGCACCTGCAGTAGGTCATCCAAAGTTTTTTTTTTTTTTTGCAAATATCATCAAAGAAATAGAACTTTGCCTAGAACTTCCAAAACATCTTTGACATTTTTTCTAAGTCACAGACTCTATTTTTTTTCCTTTTCATGGTATGACTGATTTTACACAGTATTTAAGTTACCCCCACTAATTCACTGAAAAAAAAAAAAAAAAAAAAAAACAGCATAGAATGATGAAAAATGACCCCAAACTTAATAAAAACAAAGTTTTATCATTAAAATATTTGTTATTATTAAGAGGAAAGACCAAAGTATTGTTTTATTATTTTATTAAATTTTTTAATCATTTCTAGTACATTTAAAATTTTAGTTAAAAATCTTATTTCTTGTTTTTTTCTTGTTTTTATTTGTGTCAGCATAATAATTTTTGAGTGTTTTAGCACCTTTTTTCCAGTAAAAAAGACATGATTTGGAAATTCTCGCAAAAATCAAATGTCAGATTTTAAGGAAATTTTCAGGATGAAATGAAATTTTTATTTTTTTAGATAATCTTGGTAACAAATTTTTATTTAATTATTTCTTTTTTCTTTTCTTTTTTTTACATTTTGTATATTTTACATTCATTTTAAACCCTTTAAGTATTGTGGATTAGTGGAGGTCTCTAGTTAAAATTCACAGCTTTCATGGCTTGAATGTTACAACAGATTAAAATCAAAACAATCTTAAATTAGCATAAAACTGATATCTTTTGTGAGCTGATTCAAAAGTTGCAGTTTTTAGATGCAACACATTTGTTTTCTATTTAATGCAGGTGGGACCCTTAAAATTTGTAAGTTTTAGGGGGACCCACTAAGTAATGGCAAGCAAATTCTAAAGGAAAATAGAACTTATTAGAAATTTTTCTGGAACATAGACAAATATAATAATAATAATAACATTTTATTTTGTTCATCCATTTCAAGAGCCATTCAAGAGGATTACTGAAGAAGGTTGTTTCAAGGGAGGAAGAAAGAAGGGCATATATTGAGGATAGGGAGGATAGATAACTGTTGACCTTGGGAAAGCATCTTCTTTGGAGTCTATTTTACAAAAGTGTATTTCCACCAGAAGCTTCAAACTTGGTTTTGACCTTGAATACTAACAACCTGGCCAGATTCTTGAAAGGGATTATCTTCAAGCTGACAGCTCATACCATGAAGAGGGGGGGGTTAATGCAAAAAATCAGTTCATTCATGCATATTTTTTTTTTAAAATTGGTTCACCCCAAACAAGGGGACAATGCCACCAAGACACATAGCAGGGAGTGAGGAGGTTGGGGCTAGTAGGACTGAAAGAGAATGAAAAGACTTTAGAAGAAACTTAAAACACAATCCTAAACAGGGAACAAAGAATAAACCTCTGCTCCTGTTCAAAACGCCGTGAAGAAGTGTGAACCAAACAATAGGCAAACCTATCTACTAAGCAAAAAGTGAGATATGAATGAATATATCTGAAAGGCAATAAACTGAAATAAAAAAAAAAAAAAAATAGGAAAACTTATTTTTGCAGCTGTGGAGTTGTATTAAGAAAAACCTGCATTTGTAGGATCAGAAAAAGTCTCATTGAGAAAACGAAAATCTGAAAACATTAAAAAAAAATATTGAAATATTTTGAGATTTAAATTTGAACCCATTATGTCATTTTCTCAGATACTTTTTTTTTAATACTGTTTGTATAAATGCAGGTTTTTCTTAATAAATCTCTCTGCTTTTTGCTTTTGATGAAATTCCTGAAGGAAGGAAAGGCATTGTGAAAATAAGATTTCCTATTGTCATTTGAATTTATTTATGTATACATCTGCGCTGGTTTTATATATATATATATATATATATATATATATATATCAAAATGTTTTAGTGGACTGAGCCGTTTTCAATCTGCTTGTCTGAATCATCTGCAAGAAGAGCAAGATCTAAAAGGTCAGCCAATCTAACAGTGATCTCATCTCACAATCCTCACTCTTGCTCCATATGTGGCCACCTTTGTAAATCACTAGCAGGTCTTAAGTGCCACTTAAGATTATTGCACAAAATTTCATAACTGAATCCATCAAGCTGTCAGATCCTCATATGTCGAAATCGACAGGAGAGTCCATTATATATATATATATATATATAAAAACTGCCTCCCTGATTTTAGTGCAACTAAGATGCAATCAAATTCTTTTTATTTGTAATTCAAGATAAAGCTCAGACCTTGGCTTTTGCTTTCTCCTTCAAAGTATTTCTACTTTCATAATTAGACTTATGTCTTTGACTTCTTCACTTCATCTGCTTGTTTTTTTTTTTTTCTTTTTTCCCTTTTATAGTAAAGCAACATTTGTTCCCTTCTCAATTTCTCCTCCTACTATAAATAAGGAAAGCAGACTTAGGTCAATTTTTCTGTGCTAAAAGGAATATATACTTGAAAACATGGTGGATAAAATAAGTAAAGGTTTATTGTAAAACCCAGTACAATAAGAATAAAGGTAACAGTTATGCACAAGGTCGCCGCGAGTCAATCCAGTAGTGAGTGCTACTATTGGAAGGTTGGTAGTTCTTGTGTAAGTTTGATTTGACTTCAACAGATCCCAGCTAGTCTCTGTAATCCATTGACTTACAGATACTTATAGGTAGTTACTACCTATAGTGTAGTCACTCATGAGGGTGACAGGTTATTCCATTACATCAATATATATATATATATACACACACACACACACACATATATAGTTAGAAAAAAAAAACATCCTTGATGATGGCTAAATGAATAGCTGAAAACATTTGGCCATACAAAACATTTAGACAATGTTTATACAGCTGATGTCCAGAAAGGAAAAAACTTTACACACACAAGGAAAATTAAATGAAAAGCTTAAATGCAGAAATGAAACTTGTATAAAACATGTATTGCTTCCCAAATACACACACACACACACACATTCTGCACCCCTTTTTTCCATAGTGGATTAAAAATTACAGTCTTTGGCAACCTTGACTAAAATGCAGAGAACAGATCAGTTTCTTATGTCATAAATTTTTAAATTTCTATGATGAAATAATTTTTTTTATAAATAAACAAAAACACACACACACACACACAAAATGATAGGTGTTTTTTATCCTATTTTTCTTTTTAACAGATGCAAATTGCAAAGTTTGGGAGATTTTCGTATCATAATGTTCATACCTTGTGACAACCATATTTAATATGTATTAGGAAAAAGGATAGAGACGTTACACTTAAAAGAGGAAGCTTAATTGTTTGATTGAAACCAGTCAAGGTGTCTTAAAAACAAAATCTAAACACAAATTGGTTGGACAGCAAACACTGTACTTTCTAACATTGGACACATTTCAAATATTGATCTTTCAATGTCAGAAAGAGGCTTTTGGAAGCTTTTCTTTAATCAATACTTTTTTGCTTCTTTCCAGTCTCAAAGCTTTTTAATGTATTTGTAAATACAGTCAATACTACTAAGATACAAATCAATGTTTGTGTTTTTTTTTTTTTTTCATTTGTCTATCTTTTCCCTCTCTCCCCCCCACTCTGTTTTTCTTTCTCTGGCTAACTATAAAAAGAAAAGTGTCAATATCGAGGCTCCAATGTGCTCAGCATTACAAACATTACAAGCTGATTAAAAACAAAACCCAAACAAGGTCAATACATGTACTAAATCATGTTGTAGTTTTTCTTAGATTTTTTTTTCTTTTTGAGTTCTTGCAGCTGTGAAAACTAATTATAAATTTACCCCCCTTTTTTTTCAAACCTGTCAATAATTTATGGGATCATCATTAAATTAACAATATTCAGAGAAACATCCATAAGAAATGCACCTTGGAAAACTACCATCAGCAGGTTCGGACCATTTGCATTAGAGAAATTGAACAAAAATTGTATTTTGTTTCTTCACATTGGAGTTTTCCCTTCACACAAACATCTTGTCCCCATTTTCCTTCTCCCTGTCCCCATTTACCTTTCCCTCTCTCCCCCACTATCTTGCCTCTCTCTCTCTCTCCCCCCACTATCTTGCCTCTCTCTCTCTCTCCTCCCACTATCTTGCCTCTCTCTCTCTCCTCCCACTATCCTCTCTCTCTCTCCTCCCACTATCTTGCCTCTCTCTCTCTCTCTCTTGCCTATCCTCTCTCTCTCTCCTCCCCCACTATCTTGCCTCTCTCTCCTCCCACTATCTTGCCTCTCTCTCCCACTATCTTGCCCTCTCTCTCTCTCCCCCTGTCTTGCCTCTCTCTCTCTCTCCCCCGCTGTCTTGCCTCTCTCTCTCTCCCCCCCGCTGTCTTGCCTCTCTCTCTCTCTCCCCCGCTGTCTTGCCTCTCTCTCTCTCTCTCCCCCCATGTCTTGCCTCTCTCTCTCTCTCCCCCCGCTGTCTTGCCTCTCTCTCTCTCTCCTCCCGCTGTCTTGCCTCTCTCTCTCTCTCTCTCCCCCCGCTGTCTTGCCTCTCTCTCTCTCTCTCCCCCTGTCTTGCCTCTCTCTCTCTCTCTCTCTCCCCTGTCTTGTCTTCTCTCTCTCTCTCCCCCTGTCTTGCCTCTCTCTCTCTCTCTCCCCCCGCTGTCTTCTCTCTCTCTCTCTCCATCTCCTCTTCCCTCTCCCCTCTCCCCTCTCCCCTCTCTCTCTTCCATGTAAAGATGTCAAGGACATTTTTGTGGATAGTATCAGTTTACAGTGAAGAAAATGACCAACATTAGTAACAACTAAAATCTCAGTGCAGTTAAAAAATTTTTTAAAAAAAGAAAGAAAAAATATGGTGTGGGTGGGGATGTCGGTAATCAAAACCTTTTGTCAGCTTGAACTTTTCAAGAAGTCTCATGTCTTTATTTTTTTTTGTTGTTGTTTTTTGTTTTTCTGAGAACCCTCTATCACACTTTTAAAATCTTTTATTTTTGGCCCAATTCCATTTTCTTCATTATCCTCTCTACCCAAGTTTCCTTTTTCAACCATTACCCGAGACTGAAGCATTTCCTTATCTTCCTCAAAGTTGCTCGAGTGTCACTTGATATTTCACCAGTCACTGCCACCCAACCGAAGAAGAAATTTCCAATGCATCTTTCAATGGAGAATTCAAATCAGTCATTTGTTACTTTCTATAAAAGACAACATTACATAAATGAATATTCTGCTGTCAATGGCAGCTTCTCGTTCTGTTATAAAATAACTCTTCTAGTTTACATAATTTGTATCTCAGTTTTGTTTTTTTATGCAAAACTTGGACTTGTTTTAATATCTGTGTCTCTGAAGAGGCAATCTACAGTGTCTATCAGCCTCTAGCTGAAGTACTTTAATTAAAAGTCCCATGACCCCAAATAAAGAGTAAAAATCTACTTGAAAAGCTTGTTAAGATTCTACAACTATTAAAACTTTTTTTTTTATAAAGGACTTAATGCACCACAGTTATATTCAGAAAGCATCAAAGTTAAGATTCTGACTGAACTTCAGACTCAAAGGTGTTATTATTTACATTATGATCATAATTATACCTCTGTAAATAATCTAAGCTTTTATTTATTTATATCCACTATCTTCCTTTTGTCTCTCTCTCTCTCTATTCTCTTCCCACTCACTCTCACTTGACTCTCTTCCTCCTCTCACTCTCTATTCATATATATATATATATATATATATATAGGCTGGTGAAAAAAAAATTTGAGAAATAAAAAATCTAACTAAAATAATAATATTGATAGTGAGACTAATAATATTCATTCTATATTAGTAGGACTGTTTTGACTTCAGCAACAGTCTCTCAGGCCTGAAGATTATGTTCAAGCATTAAACAGCGAGAGAACAATAACAAAACAGGAATTAAGAAGAAAAAAGATAATGATTGACATTGCATTTAAATTTTTGAAGAATTGCAATAGAAGAAACAGTCACCATAGAACTTATGTTTACATCTAACCATTTCGGCTGTAAAATGATGAGACCTAGCTGCCACTCTAGTACTGCATTTAAATTTATGAAGTCGAGATACCAAAGAGGAAATATCATCAGAACAATTACCATGAAAATATTTATAGAAAAGGCACAGGGAAGCTACATTATGGTGGTGGAAATGTGACTGAAACAGAGATGCCAGGTCAAGATCAATAACATTGCAGATTCTTCTTTGGATTTTATCAAGAATCTTTAAATATATAAGCTAGGACACCAGATTTGGTTAAAGCAAGGACAAATGGTAGACATAAATTTAGGTGAAACAAAAAATAACTGTTTTTAATTAGACTAACTTTGTATTGTTTGTTTTATTCCACTCCAGACATCAAGAGAAACCTTCTTTTATATTCTTGTCCAAATGTGACTTGTTCTTCTCTTATGAATGCTTCAGTTAACTTCTGAACATGAAATGTGGTTCATTTCCCTCCACAATTCTCTCCTTTTCTATTTCATCATTATGTATCTTTAGATTGAGTAATCATCATTTCTCAATAAATTTCACTAGCATTCTCATTAGTTTTCCATGCTTTGCTAGGTTTGTTCATTGGGACAGAATGACCCTGCACCTTTTTATCATGTGAGGAAATGGCTTGCCTTAAGAAAAATTGAAGGAGGAAGAATTTCAGACAAAATGACCAAAAAAAAAAAAAAAGACAAAACCTTTTAAACTTTTTTTTTTATATTTTAAATGCAAACTAATCTGGGAATGTTTTTTCCAAAAAAAAAAATACAAAAGATTCCCCCACCCCCACACACTTATGTAAAAGAATAATTAGTTTCTACCTAACGAGGCTTTCCATTCGTTCTGCCCCTCCACCTATCCAAAAAAAAGGAAATAATACGATTATTGAAAGCAGTTTTCAAACTTAACAGCTTTAATAGTGATCAGCAATGAAAATTCAACAACTTTGATTTTCTTTTGATGAATTTTCCAATAAAATTATGGATTTAGTGAACACATAATTTTGCAGCTGTAATTTATATCTTTCCTCTATTTGAAATTCAGCAATTAAAGTCTTTTTACTATATTCATAACTTCCAAATTAAATGCCAACTTGTTTGCTTTTTTTTCTGATGAAATCATTATCAACTTAAAATGCTTTAAAATCAGTCAGTTGTCATCAATATTCCTTCTTCCATAATAATATCACATGATTCATTGATTAATATTGGCTTTCATTTTGGAAGGCATCTCTCTCTCTATCCCAATGTGGTTTTGGATTTTGATGTTATACATTATTTTGTTGAAGTGCTTTCTAGATATTTAAATTTTTGTACATGCTTCAATTTGGTGTCTCCAATTTGTAATTTGACATGTTGGGTTGTCACTTTTACTAATAACCGTACATTCTGTTCTTCTTACAATTATTTTTTAGTCCCTTTTCTTCTTGATTTCCTGTAGTTATCTTTCCAGCTTTGTTATCAACACCGTGTCATCTGCATATCTTATGTTAATATTTTGACCACCAATAATGAATCCTTGTAGGACATTTTTTATTTACTCAGAATATGAAAATGAATCTTGTTGTTATTCATGGCCTGGTAATAAGCTTATTTCTCTTTATTTTTATATGCATCTGATTAACCTTAAAAAAAAAAGGTCCAATGTCCAATTTGCTATTATTGCCATTTTACTATTATTGCCAATTTCCCTATTTCACTTGATTCCTTTCCATTGTCATTGGTTTCATCTCTCAAAGTCCATTCATGGTTGGACTAAAAATAATCATTGATGTCCTTGCTTCTGTCGATTTAGATTCAATTTTCTTTCTTTCTTTCTCTGTGTTTCTTTATTACTATTTTGTTTTACAACAAAATAGTGAAAAGATTAACTTTTTGTACTTATAAATTGTTATGGAGATATGTGATGATAGCAGATAATATGCAGTGTATGTGTGTCATAAATATACACGTTATCCCTCACCAGTAGTACAACAATTTTTTTTTGTAAAGTTT